>ML805103.1:181552-217389 GCA_009831015.1 Picea engelmannii | reverse complement strand
CATTCCTACATTTAGACCTTTGCAATATTGTCTCGACATATTTCCTCTGATTTAACCACAATTTCTTATTTTCTTGATCTCTTTTAATTTCCATGCCCAAAATGAAATTTGTAGCACCAAGATCCTTAATATAAAATTTAGAGGAAAAATGAGTTTTCACATCCTAGATAATATCTTTTTTTTTCTTCTTTCAGCAACCCATTATCAACATACAATACCAAATAAATAAGATGATCATCACTTAATTTGAAATGGACATAGTGACCACTTTTCTCCGTGTGAATACAAGTCCCAACATATAAGTATCAAATTTTTTATACCACATCCTTGGTAATTGATTTAACCCATACAAGGACCTTTTCAACTTTCATATCAACTCTTGCTTTCCGTTCACAATAAATATTTTTGGTTGTTTCATGTAGATTTGTTCTTCCAGATCCCCATGTAGGAATGTCTTATTCCCATCCATATGTTCTACTTCCAAATCAAAAGAAACAACAAAAAATAAAATAAATCTAATAGAACTTAGCTTTTCAATAGGAGAACAAATTTCACCAAAGTAAATTTTCTCTATGTGGGAATAACCTTTTTCTACTAACTGAGATTTGTATTTCTCCACTTTACCTTTTCCATTCAACTTCTTCTTAAACACCCATTTGTTTCCAATGGGATTTCTTCCACTCAACAACTCCACTAGATCCCATGCCTCATTCTTTTCCAAGGCTATAATTTCTTCTACCATGGCCTTTTTCTAGATTTTTTCATCCTCTGAATCCATTGCCTCCCTAAAAGCTCTAGGATCATCATCAATAATAGACAAAAAAAAATATTGAACATAGATCAGGTGAAGTATAACTTTCCAGTTTCCTTCTTTCCTAAGCCAATCTTCTCAATATAGGAGTATGAGGCTCTTCTTCTTATTATTCATGTTCTTCTATAGACTTTTATTCATTATCCTTCACTAAAAACATTATTTTATTTGGTTCTTCTTCCCTTGGTAGGACTTTCTATTTGACAACATCTTTGATTTCTTTAAATAACACATCTCATATATACACTACCTTCTTAGTTTATGGGTTCCAATTCTTATAACCTTTAAGACCATCTTAATACCCTATAAAGATACACTTTTTAGCCCTTTTATCCAGCTTTACTTTTGTTTTCCTTTGGAACATGAACATTGGCATCACAACCAAATACCCCAAGATGTGTGAGGGAGGATTTCTTACAAGTCCATACCTCATGTGGATTATTTTCATCCAGTGATGACAAGGGTGATCGATTGACCAAGTAACATGTAGAACCCACTACCTCTTCCCATAATTATTGTCCTCATCGGGCACCAAATAGCATGCACCTTTGTTTTTCTATCAACTTTATGTTTATCATTTCTGCAACTCCATTTTTTTGAGGTGTATATTGAGTATTCTTCTACCTTTCTATACTACATTTCTTATAGACTTATTTGAATTCATTTTCGTAGAATTATCCACCATTGTCCATCCTTGGCATCTTAATTCTCTTCTCTATCTAATTATCCACAAGAGACTTAAACTCTTTGAATTTTTCAAAGACTTCAAATTTCTTCTTGAGGAAATAAATCCATGTATTCCTTGAGAATCCATATATAAATGAGACATAGTAAACATATTTTCCTAGTGATGAAATTGACACAAGTCCAAACACATCACTATGCACCAACTGTAAAATCTCATCTACCCTGATTTTGCTTCCCATATATATAATGTTTACAAAAATAAAAACCCATAGAGTAGTTAGAATCATGTTCAACCATACCTTTACTATGTAGTACTCGAAGGCCCTTCTCTTTGATATGTCTCAACCTTTTATGCCACATAATAGTCTTTTCTCCAAAGAATGTAGGATTTTTTCTTCTTCAATTGCAATCTCAAGAAAAATGGATTTGTTGCACCCATCACTAATAGTTCTTCATAGAAGATTATATAGGGTTATAATATGAAATCCCTACCATAACACCATTTACCGTCGAAACATTCTACAAGATTCTTTCTCAAACGTTGTTTTTACCCATGCATCATCCATCTTACTTACACAAATCAAATTTCTGGTCGGCCCTAGATGTTCACAATAGTAGAGATAATTATAATCCTTCCATCCATGTGCTAAAAATTTACTTTCCCTCATCCTATGATTTTGGTTTTCGCACAATGAACATTAATTTTACTATAATTTAGGACTAATGGGAAGTAAATTTCCCATTTTTTTAAAGATTTACTTAGCAATTTTTATTTATGATACTCGTATTTCAAAGGTAATTCATATGTGTCGAAAGGCGATTTTAGTGAATACTCTCCATGCACTTTTCCATTTAATGATTCAAGATTTGTAATTCATTACTATTGTTTCATGTATATCAAAGTGCATTAAAGACACAAAGTATGGAAACTAGAAGGTAGAAGGATCCTTTTTGGGATGATATAGTTAACTCTCTCGCAAGGCAATATGAGAATTTTCAATGGTCAACTTATTATCAGTGGTTTCTAAACAAAAGTATTGAATTAAGGAAAAATAATACAATCTGAACTATAGGGGTTGTTAACGTTGGTTGTGTACCAGAAGTATTTGACTCCAAGGAGTTGGTATCCTGGTGTGTGCAAAGATTTGATTCTGAGACGAGAAGGATGCACATAGCTAGAGAAGGAAATAATATGGGTATCCTAACCCCAAAATTATTAAGGAGAATGTTTTGCCTTCCTTCTACAAATAATATTCTCGATCTCCTTCATGCAAATGTATTCCTTTATTTTCAGGCTAGTAGTTCAAATGTATTGAAGGATTTTGTGATTTTGTTTTCCAAGATGGCCAACAACCTTTTATCAATCGACATCTCCTTACTGGAATAATAGTATCAGGGCATTTCATGGTTGTTCACGCATTTGGTAGGATGAAAGTCGACTTCCCATATACCCAAGTCATCTCTATATGCATGCTACTTGTATTTTTGGAAATATGTTATCTTTGATTGTCTAGAAGTAATATCAATTAAAGTTTCTTTTCAGTTAAGTAATTATTTGAATACTGAAAGGATTTTCATGAACGCATACTTGGTATTTTGAATTGTGTATTACAATTTTTTTAGGTTATTCCTTTAAAAGGAAATGTTGATACTGATAACATACCAATTTTCTTTTGGCACTCAGTGATATGGAAACACAAAGAACCATTTCATTTTTACATAATTCACGATAGATTTCTCAAAGAGTTCAAACATGTATTAACTAGAGAGGAACCAAATAGAATAACCCAATAAGATGGGCAATTTGTCAACAGAAAGGGAAGATTTAGTCAAGCGAAAAACCATACCTGCATCTGATTGTATGGTTGTGAAGAAAAATCCCTTATGATATGAATATTTTTTTGTAATAGATTTTTTGTGGCGGAAATTTGTAGACAATATAAATATTAGTGCATCATATTTGAAAGGAAATTCATTACCTTTTCTATTCATCTTGGACATACAATAGTAAATAATTTTTCACATTTGAAGGAAGTGTTAGAGACACTCAATGTATTGAATCTCAAAGAAACACAACTTGTAAGGGGATTTGACCCTGAACATATTTTCTTTGAATGTATAGCATCCATGAGGTAAAAAAATATCTTTACCATAATTGATTAATGAAATTACGATAATGACCCAACAAGAAAGGACAATAATGTCTGAAATGAAGACTTAGTTATGAAAATCAGCTCAAACACTCCAAATAAAAGAAGAACAAGATAAACGGGTAATGTTGACATGAATGTGCATTCATACTCGAATCCTTAGTAATATAGGACCTCCTCCTCTACGCAAAGAAAACAAGAGAAGAACATAAATATGGGAGAGATTAATAGTTGACCTGTTGGAGGTGATGATGGATATGATCCACCCCATGTCGATCTTTAACAGACACATAAAGTGTCCCAACAAAATTGGAAATGAATCCCAAGTAAAAGTAATTCCCAATATTCAGGAAACGAAAGGAATACCACTAGTATGGGGATTGATAGTATCGATATACCCAAATTGGTAACCTAGGGAATTGATAAAATATAGAATATTATAGAGGACCTAGCCACATAAGAACCAATGTTGTCTGAGGAGCAGTCCTTAACACTACACAACTCTCAATACAACAAGTAAGAAAAAAAGTTGCAAATAGAAAAAGGTTAGTGTAAAAAACAATAAGGTAATTAAGAAGAAGAGCTCAGAAGTTGATGTTTCAGGAGTAGGACCCTTTGGCCTCTAGAAATTTCATTTTCCTATAGGTGATGCTCTTTCCCATTCAATTTTATAGAATGGATAAAATAATTTTCAGTTAGAAAAGAGAATAATTGTGGTTGAGGATGCTCTGAGTCCAAAGCCACTATTTGAAAAAAAAATAGCCATACTTCCATCAAATCATATTCTTACCAAGAACACTAGGAACCTCAATCCAAGTGAGAAATATTCCCAACTTTTGAGTGGAGTAAGAAGCTATGTTTCGAAGAATATCAACAAAATACTCGAGATTATTTCACAAGCATGGGAGGTCAGTACCATCATATAGAATTTATCTCAAAGGATTGCAAATGTTACTGAATATTTGAAAAAATATCTAGATAATGATGAAGGATTCTATAATAATGAGGAAAAAAATTTCATTGCAAGGGTTGTTAGAATTTTGGATGTGCTCATTTAACCATAGACAATATTGTTATATTGTCACCCAACCATAGGCACTAATGTCACCCCCGAGCACCTTGACCTTGAGAGAGAGAAGAATTTTCGGCAATAAATCAATAGACTGCCAAGGATAATGCACCAAGCAAAGATAACCAAAATTGATCAGAGATTACAACCCAGAAAAACCCAAAATGTCGATTGTGGAACTACCGGCAGAAGCTGCTCCCAAGACTTGTGCACAAACTGGCCTTTGACAGTGTGCATAAGTGTACTTCTGTAGTTATGAGAATTATAGCTAAAATGAAGACTGGCCTCCTATATTTATACTTCTTCTTCCAGACTTCCTACTACAACTTTTCATTTTGGGTGCTAATTACTTAGTATATAGTATTTCCTTTAGCCGACTTCTCTTCTAGGGTTATATCCAAATACTTTCTTGCTTCCGAAATATTCTAATCTTGTCAAAGGTCACAAATGGAGGTTAATACCTCCTGCAACTACCATAATATAAACACTCCCTCCTATCTTGGGAGGTATAATAGATAATGGTATTGAGCACAAAGATACCATTCAATCGGTAGCATCATTATAGCCACATAGGCTAATCAAATCATGAGCACCATCATCATTATCCAACTAGATAATATTCATGACAACTAGTATAATGTCAACTGATAGAACACAAATGTGTCTACCCATAGTAGTACACAACTACTCAATCTGTGACACACAGTTATAACCAGTGGAGCATATCCACCACAACAGCATACCTCTATTATCTAGAGACACATAGTCTCCATAGAAATCATATCATCTGATATCAACTTGCACAGAAAAAATATCATGATATAACTGAGTCATCTGGGCCATTCCTCCACACACATCTGTGAGATCTAGAAGAGCATATTCCCTTAAAGAGTAAAAAATGAATGATGGGATATATGGACTATTCTTCTCAAGCATATAAGAATAACTTTCTTGATTTTTGATCCTGGACCATTCACCTATCTGGGCCATTCCTTCGACACTAAACAAAGTGAAACCTGGAGAGAATGAGTCTTCCCTAGGGAATCTTTGTCCCTGATTGCTGAACCTGGACCATTCACCTATTTGGGCCATTCCTTCGACACTAAAAAAAGTGCAACCTGTAGAGAATGAATCTTCCATAGGGAATTACTATCTAGACCATTTCCTAAGGAAATGCATGTCTTGCACCAACCTCTAAAGAGAACCATTCTTCGAAACTACTCACAACTATGAGCTTCGAAAGAATGCTTATCCATTGAGGCGGACCAGTCTTCTTGACCACTAATGACAGTGACTGACAAGAATAAATATTGTCCTAGAACATTCCCCCACACTCGCCACAAGGGGAATCATTGTGTATGATACATCAACAATCCATCGAACCATTTTCATTACAAAAATGATCGGTCGATCAGGACCATTTTCCGAACTGGAAAATGCTTGTTTGTCAAAAATCTCAAACCACTTTTCGAATTGGAAAGGAACTGCCCATCCTGGACCATTTTTCAAAGATGAAAAATTACTACCCATAAATCAATGATATGTCAGTTCTCCCTCCCAACCTAGAGAGCCATCTCTTCCCTTTCAACTAAGGGAGTTATTACCATGATCCCCAATTTGTCTCGTAAGTATGCAAACTTTATTCTAGATAGATGCTTTGTCAATATATTTGTTGTCTTCCCATCTGTGGGGATATACTGGAGATTCACTTCTCCTTCCTGGACTTTATATCGAATAAAGTAGTATTTGATCTCAATGTGTTTTGACCATTCATGAAACACTGGGTGTTATGATCGCCTTATACAACTCTGATTGTCACAATGTATTATGGACGAATATGGAACTTGCTCAAATAATCCAGAAATCAGATTTCTTAGCCATACTACTTCTGTACATGCCTCACATGCTGCGATATATTCTTCTTCTGTTGTGTTGAGTGCGATAGACTTATTTTTCCATCTTCCCTAATATATTATGGCGGAGCCCAAGCTGAAACAAATCCCTGAAGTACTACTTCTTTTTTCTACACTTCCTGCCCAATTTGAATCTGTGAATCCATGAAGTTGTATATCACTGGATGTGGTATATCTTAAACCATAGTTTAGTGTCCCATGAATATATATTATAACATGCCTTGCAACTATCCAATGCTCATGTCTAGGTTCCACCTAGAATTGGCTTAGTTTGTTTACGACAAAGCAAATATCTGGTCAAGTATTTACTAAATACATCAATGACCCAATCAATTTTCTATATAGGAATGTGTCTACTGTATCATAATCTGAGTCTCTTACTTTTCTTATATATGTGGTCATAGGAGTGTCCATGGATTTGCAATCTATCATTCCAAACATCTGAAGAATCTTTTCTGCATACTTTCCTTGTCCAAGGAATACTTCATCATGCTTTGCCATACTTCTAGTCCCAAGTAATAATGCATGAGACCAAGATCCTTCATATCGAACTCAGAAGCTAGTTCCTTTTTACACTGGATGATGAGAGACTCTTCACCTGTCAAGAATAAATCGTCGAAATATAGCAATAGAATCACAAGTGCATTGATCATGACTTTGTAGTAAATATTTGGATCTATATGACTCTTGGAGAAACCAAGTCTCATTGGGTAGCTATCTATTCTGGCATACCAAGCTCTTGAAGCTTTCTTGAGTCCATATAAATCTTTCTTTAGTATGAAAGCATGAGTGTCTCTGGAATGCACTTCAAATCCTTGAGGTTGTTCAATGTATACTTCTTCTTCGATTTCTCCATTGATAAAAGTCATTTTTACATCCATCTGATGTAAACTCCATCCCATGGAAGCAACAAGAGACATAATGTCTAATAGAAGTATATCTGGCAACATGAGCGAATGTTTATTCATAGTCTTCTCCCTCCTTCTAAGAGAACACTCTAACTACGAACCTTGCTTTATATTTGTCCACGCTTCTATCTGTTGCATGTTTGATCTTATAGACCCATTTTGAGTTAATACTGATTTTTCTTTAGGTCTAGGCACAATTTCCCATACATCATTTTTCATGATGGACTGGTGTTCTTCTGTCATGGGTTCCTTCCATTGTTTCTTCTAATCTCCCTCTTGAAACATGGTGGGTTGTTCATCTAGAAGCTTTGTCATACATGTTGCATAGCTAGAGAATCTCTTGGGCTTCTTTCGCTTTTTGAAGGTCCCACTTGGGGCTTTGATTATTTCTCCTTCTTGTAGGGTAGCTTCAAGCCAAGTTGGTCATTTCTTGGTTTTGGGTACATTTTCTTAATCAATAGTCTCACATGGTTGCATCGGATGATTGATTTTTTATGTTTCTTCATTCTGACTTTTTGGAAGACATGTGCTTTCTTCAATAGGATTTTCATACTCTTCTTCTTCTATAGTTTCTTCTATGGATTTCTTAACCCATATTTTCATTGAAGGTTACATCTCTATTGAATTCAATCTTATGTTGTTCCAGTATATAGATTATATAGGCCTTGGATGATTCATTGTATCCCATGAATATGCCCTTCTTTCCCGAGGGTTCTAATTTATTCCTTTTATCCTTGGGAATGTGAAAGTAAATAGGGAATCCAAAGATTCTTGAGTGTTCCACATTAGGTTTCTTTCCTGAGAAGGCTTCTTTTGGATTCATATCCTTCAATATGTGATGACGAATTCTATTTTGAGCATATATTGTTGTCATAGATGCTTCTCCCCATAGATACATAGATAAACCTTCATCGTTCAATAGTGCATTCACAGTTTCTTCAATAGATCTATTCTTCCTTTCTGCTACACTATTTATTGAGGATTATGAGGAACAATTACCTCCCTCCTAATCCCTTCTGATTTGCAAAAGAAAATAAATTCCTTGGATGCATATTCTCCTCCATTATATGTTCTCAGGGTCTTGATTTTCTTATTTGTGAGGTTCTCTATCTCTGCTTTGAATTCTTGAAACTTGTTGAATACCTTGTCCTTTGTCTTCAAGAGACATAACCAATTCTTTATCAAGTAATCATCTATGAATATTATATAGTAAAGAGAACCTCCTAGAGATTTTACTGGCATCGGACTGCAAACATCTGAATGTATTAGATCTAGAATTTCCTTAGATCTATTATTGTTTCTTGAGAATGGTTTCTTAACATTATTAGCAAGAGTACATCCTTTGCAAATTCCTTCATGTGTAGATTGTAGTTCTGGTATTCCTTCAACCATATGTGTGAGGAAGGGTAATGCTTGATAGTTGATATGGGCATACCTTCTATGCAAAATTTCATTGGGATTGACTTCATCATTTATAAGGGATTCATCATTTTGTTCCAGTAGTCTATATAGTCTTCCTTCATGGATTCCAATAACTCTAGCATTCTTTATGTTGGAGTCTCTAGGCCAAGATAATAATTTTCCATCTACAAATTTTATTATGTTTCCTTTGTCTTCTAGGAAATATATGGATATAAGATTCTTTTCTAAACCAGGTACATATAATACATTTCTCAAATGAACATTTTCACCTGTTTTCAATTTGATGGAGGCTTGACCAATTCCTTCGACTGGGTGAGTGTTTTTGTCTCCAGGTTCTACCTTGTATGATGTATTATTTTCATTTAGATTGGAGATTCTGAATTAATATCCTATCATATGCCTGGAAGCTCCACTGTCAATTATCCACATGTCATCTTCAAGCATTCCTGTGAGTGATGAGTAGTGTAGATGATTTGTCTTTTCATTCATGACTTTTGTTGATTGATAATTAGTCAAGCTTTGACCCAAAATTTTAACCTTGACGTTTTTTCCTTCTAAGAGTGACAAGAGGTGCACTGTACTAAGTCACACTTGAATATATTCTCTTTGAGTAAGGTGTTCCATCATAAGGTGCTAGAAAAGGGTTTTAGGGTTTCTACAATTGCACCTTCTAGTAACCCTAGCGGTAGTGCTTTAGTAACTTCACCTGCTAGAAACCCTAGCGACAGTTCTTCAATGAGCTTAGTAACCTTATGGATTAGATCCCTTCGAGTGGTTGGATTGAATGAAGGAGGTGTGGGACCATCACCTGTTAGGATATTGAATGTGCTCGTTTAACCATAGACAATATAGCAATATTGTCACCCAACCATAGGCACTAATGCGACCCCCAAGCACCTTGACCTTGACAAAGAAAATAATTTCCATCAGCAAATCAATAGCCAACCAAGGATAATGCACCAAGAAAAGATAACCAAAACTGATCAGAGATTCCAATCCAAAAAAAATGAAAATGTAGATTGCAGAACTCTCGATAGCAGCTACTTCCAAGACTTGCACACAAATTGGCCTTCTGCAGTGCACACAAGTGTACTTCTACAGTTATGAGAATTCTGGTTAAAACGAAGACTGGCCTCTTATATTTATACTGCTTCTACCATACTACCTTGGCTGACTTCTCATTCTGGGTGCTAATTACTTAGTATATAGTATTTCCTTTAGCCGACTTCTCTTCTAGGGTTATATCCAAATATTTTCTTGATTCCAAAATATTCTAATCTTGACAAAGTTCACAAATGGAGGTTAATACCTCCCAAATCTACCATAATATAAAAAAGGGTCACTATCTTGAGCAAACATCACAAAAGTAAGGAACAATTTCCCTCAAACAAAAGAATAAAAAAAATAAGGGCGGGATTGGTAGAAAGAGTAAAGATGTAAAAATATACAATTGTTGATTGTGAGAGAATTAATGAAAAAAGAGGAGATATTTTTCTAAAAGCATCATATATTGTAAAATAATTACAATGAAAACAACTTTTAAGAAATTTCAATATCATAACCAAGGAACAATTAAACAAGGACTTATATGCTGTTAAGACTTCATGGTTTGATGAATTTGACAACCTCGTAGAGTTTCCCAAAGAAGAAATTAAGTTTTGTCCTATAACATTTGTAAATTAAAATGAGGACCACTTGTCAGCAATTGACCAACTCCATGTGAAATTTAAAGAAATAAAGGAGAATATATTTGCACTTAGAGCTAATAAAGAAATCACCATCCCACTGATAAAGGACTACATCAATGAATGGATCAAGAAGTTGTTACAATAGGTCAACAACCCAAAATAACTACCCAATACAATTACCTCAAAGGAAGCACAAAGCTTGAAATCATATAAAGGAATACCTCCAACAACAAAGATAGGGAGAGAGAACATTTTCTTCATAGTAATTCAAGCATATTTTACATTTGGCCTTTCTTTATTTTTATTTCACTCAGGTAGTAATTACTTGGTATTGTTTGTTTCATGATTTGTGAAAACCTAACACTTTCTAATTTCTTCCCTTTATTTCTTCTAGGTATTTATTCTATTCAATGGTCCACATGAGCCCTAATCCCAGTTTGTTTGGACAAACACCTTTTACTTTTCATAGATCAATTTTCCCAATTTTCTCTCCAACAAATATTTTTTGGTGAAAGCCAAAGGTCATCCATCTTGCATGAGGACTACCCAGATTCCTCTCCTGGATGCATCACATTCCAGAACAAAGGTCTTGGTGAAGTCATGTAGGGCCAATACAATAGTAGTGCACATAGCGTCTTTCAAGTGTTGGAAGGATTGGTCAGTTGGTGGAGTCCAAAATAAATCATTATTTTTAAGGAGTTTTTAGAGGAGCCACAATTTTTCCATAATTATGAACAAACTTGAGATAATATCCCATTAAACCTAGGAAAACAAGTAGATTTTTAATATTTTTATGGTGAGGCCGATTCTACATAAGGTCATTTTTCTTAGGATCTACCCTTACACAATCCTTTCCAATAATATGACCCAGAACTCAACTTCAAAGATGCCAAAGGAACTTTTAGATAGTTTAAGAAAAAAATTGTGCTTGGAGAGGAGATGGAGAACTTGAACCACATGGGGGAGATGGGCTTGCCACATTTTTCTATAGATGAGAATATCATAAAATAAATATAACACAAAGTGACATAGGAAATGATGAAATACATGATTCATAAGACTTTGAAAAGTGGAAGGGGAATTATAGAGACCAAAAGGCATCACCAAGAATTCATAATGGCCCTCATGAGTATGAAATGAATTCTATCCTATAATTCATATAATTCCTCTATCGCATTGGCTTAGCACCTAGTTTCAAGGGAATCTTCATCTCACCTATGTCTCCAGTTATCCCCTTAATCTCTGAAAATATCGTTGGGGATAGGTCTTGGTATTCTCGTAGTGAGTCTATGATATTCTCTACTTATTCATCACTCCAATAATATCCTATCTGTGAAAACTTGGGATTCTCTTCATTCCCAATGTTTACCTTTCGTGTATTTATAGATTGCGTGTATGCAAAGGAATCAAGCTTTGGCCCTTATATGGCTCGCTCTCCTTATATTTTAGGTACTTGCACATTCCTCATATATTCATTATCCTGTTCTTACTTAACCACATTGTAGCATTCCATTAACTCATGGACAGTTATATTGGCTCTATGTGCATTGCACACTGATATTACGTCCATCATCCCTTCTTTTGAGAAGATCTTATTTCGAATATCCTATAGTGTCGCATCTATTGATGGAGATTTATGATCAAATGTAAACGTCACTCTGAACCTCTAGACCAACTCTCCGCAAGATTTTGTTTCCCTATGCATTTCCAATTCCAAATACCAATTCTTCAGAATTGTGTCTAGTGTGTGTATAAATATGTGCATCCATTCTATCTCCAGTACTAAACTCCATAAATTCATTCAAAACTCAACATGACCTGTTGGGTCACTCTCTCCTGTATAATTATGTGCAATGTCTTCTTTTGTAGTACCAAACCTTATTTGCATGAGTCTCTTGCACTGTGACCAATCTTTCATCCCCTCTCTATGTGCAACCCAACATCTGGCTGGAGTCTCTTTTAGGATAACATCTAGTGCTAAAATCATTTGTTGTTCGAGTACCTGCAACTCAAATTCCTTTACAAAAAAACTTATATATGTTAATCCATCATACCTGGGTGGATCACACAACTCTGTTCCAATCCAGTGCAATGATTGGTTTATGCATGCACATCCTCTAGTTGACACTTCATGCATCGTCTACCACCAATTCTCTAGACCTTCTTATGAATCTGATGCACACGAACTAATACTCCTCCAATTGATCTCACCATATGCAGTCAGTTTGAAATAATGTTCCATCCACATAGTCATGTTATATAATTTGTCAATTGTGTTCCCTCTTGATGGCTCTATGTATCTTTTTCCCTCTGATGGTTCTAAGGGTGCAGTAACGTTCAATTATCCAACCTAAAATATTAGCTCCGTCCTCTTCTAGTTAATTATTGTCTGATTATCGAAATTGCATTCTAGTCCCATCAGTTATGGATATGGTTGATTTTCATCCACAATCTGAATCACTTCAAAGTTCTTCATGCTACACACCCCATATATTTTTACAGGTACTCCTATCAAACAACCAATCATAACTAGTTTGTATTGATTCACGAGCCTTAATTGAACAAGAGACCATACAAGTTTAGGTTTTCCCACCATCTCCCATGTCTTCTTCGGTAAACCATTCATGTCGAACCCCAATTCCAAGATGACATTATCCACATCATACTCCCCAATCTACTCATTGAATCTATATTCTCCATTAGTTCTCTTCCTGCACAGTACCTGATTTAGCATCCTTTATGCGATAAGAGTTTCCTTTCCTCTTGTATAGTGATCAATCATTTCATATAACGTATTGAGCGCAATTTCATATCTCATTAGCTCTGCATAACTCATGAATTCTTTTAGTGAGCTTACCTTTCCAGTTGGATTCTCTGGCACAACACGATCCTTTACATGATGTGTGGATGATGTTGATGCTCCCCAATCTTGTCCAAGTACTTGTTTTCTTTCTCTCTTATATGTCTCCCTTTCCTACTAAGGATCAAAGGTTGGCATAGGCCCTGCTGAATTTCTTACCCATTACTAAATCTTATTTCCTCCATTTGTCATATCAACTCCTGTTCTAGCCCCTTTGCACATAAAAACTTCTATTCTTTGTCCTTCATTATGTTTTTCAGCTAATATCTTCTGCACATTCTGATTTTGATTATGGTTTTGGTTAACTTTGACCTACCATTTCATAACTAGTTGAGGAAAATATTTTGTTGCATGATATAGTTCTCTACATTATGTGCACATTGTACATGAATTTGAACAGTCATAGTCCAAGTGTATCGGTTTATTACAATTGTAACATATCATTGGTCCTCTTCCTCCTCTACCAAAAGTTACTCTTCCTCGACCTCTACCAAAGTTTCCTTTGTTCCATGGATTGAAACCTCTTTGATTGTTTTATTTTGGAACAACCCCTTCTATTGCATCATTCTCCTCTTGAATATTGTACATATATGATGTTCATTCTCTCATCAATTCGAATGCATGGAAATCCTTCTCTTCATGTCCCACAAACATGCAAAAATTTCAAAAGAAGTTCCTTGGTGTACTCGAATACTTCTGTAGTAATGGACACTCAATGGGATGATGACCACATTTCTTACATATCTCGTAGTACCCTCATCCTGGTAATGGATTCATAGCTCTAGTTTCCAAATGCTACATGAATGTTGGGCATTCATCCTTGTGACAACCTTCAGTCCTAAACTTGATACACCAAACTTGTTCTTGTTTCTCCGTCCCTTTTGTAACTTCTTTGAGTTGAATCATAAATGAAACCAAATGCGTCTGAACTTTTGTCATTCTTCCACTGTCTCCTATGGGAGATTATTCCAATTTCATTGCAATTTCTAGTGCCTCAAGATGCGACAAAACCTTCTATTGTATTAATGGCCTTTGAATGCGTGGTAGAATCCCTACAATAACCATTCTTGATATTGTTGATCAGGGATCTAGAAAGTCAGTCTACCCATCACATCCTAAAATCTATGATGGAAATCCCATGTCGACTCTATTTGTACCTTTTTAATATCCTTCAGTTTTTTGATGTACTATGACTCTAACTTTGGATTTTTGAACTCTTTCAGCATCACTTTCCTTATTTATGCTAAAGTATTGGCCTGTCCTATAGGTTTGATACTCTACAACTTCATATACCATACTAGCGCATGACCTCTAAATGTTGTTTCTAATTGTGAAATCTTCACACTCTCATCCTATACATTCTTAGCGACCCAAATGGTTTCATATAAAAACATATGTTGTTCTGGGTCCTTTGACCCCACTCCCTGGAAATCAAGAAACCTAAGAATATTATATACCCTTGCCATGTTTCTTTGTGTAGTCACTCCTCTTGGTGATGTTGTTTGAATCTGATTCTGATTCTGGATTTGTGCACTATGTCTATTGTTCTTACTGCTACTACTTTTTCCTCCATGGATAACTACTTTAGCTTTTGACAAATATTCAATTGCTATCTCTGATTGTGGTGACACACATAGGGTCATGGATTCGACACAGGACTCAGTCTGAGTAGGACTTAATGGTTCTTCTATTACTGGACAGGATTTGAACTCCTCTTCTTCTCCCCCTATATATGGTATCTCCATTATTCAGATTATTTTGCAAGGTTCTCTCCCCTCTAGATCATTGTCCGTCTCTCCTTTCCCAGCCTCAGGATTTCTCCTCTTGTACCTCCTTCCTCCATGAAATAATCCAAAATTGTATTCTTCCTTAGGTATACCATATTATTGTATCCTCAGTCCCTTCCTTCCTTCTCCATTGCTTCCTTCATTCTCTCCTACTCTCCAACTATCCTATTGTCATCCCCTGATTCCCCTATGTGCACAAACCCCTTTAGAATTTGTATTTCATTTTCATCACACACTTGTCACATAAAAACATCTCTATCCATGTACCCAACAATTTCATGAACCTTCCACGTAGACCCTTGAATAATTCCCTTTCTACAATGTTGTATGATTGGGTACAATCTATTGAAAATTCTGTAATATATCCTCCTAGTATGTTATTCAACCATAAATCAACTGCATGAGAAGTTGGGTCAATCACGAAATTCAGTTGTCTTACCAAATAAAGAGTCAAATTCATTGGAACTACATTTTTGTACCTTCCAGTATTCTCCACTAATCTATGTAGCCACTCAGTCAAATAATTGGAAACTCACCAAATAAAATTTCATGAATTTATGTATACACATACCTTTGCATACATTGCTTGTCATTCATCCGAGTATTCATTTTCTATTGTCAATAAAACTCTCATTCCTTCCTTTCCAACCATTCTGAGATCTCCTTCCTAGTTAGCCTAAAAAACATTCCCTTAATCACAAATTATGGGTCCTGGAAATAGAACCATTCGTTGGTGTTGCGAGTGGTATGTAAAACCCTAGGTTTGAGTTATCTTTAACCAACAAAACCCACCAGAAACCAACCCTTTCAACATCATTTTCTTGTGCACATGAAGTCTCACTCAAGGTATCTATTGGTACTAGAAGAAACAGGTTTCTATAGTAGTGAGGGAATGTGAGGTGACCATCTTATTCATTCTTCTTTATAATTTCTATGCATGTGATTTTGTTTCCTTGTTCTGTATTAAATACTTCGAGATTCAGATTCATACTATCATTCTATTCCATTTTATTGCATGAACTCATTGTTGTAATAGTTATAAATATTTCATCATGATTAAACAAAAGAAAAGTCTATTCTACTATGGAACCAAACATAACTCATAACAAATCACATAAAAGACAGATGACACAAGACTTAATGGGGTTCACCCAACTATGGTCTATGTCCACAATGTTTGGCTTCTTTATTATTCTTTCTTTAATTGCTTCAGGATCACGCACTATGCTTACAGAGATGTATCATGGTATCTTTCTATTTTACTAGCTTAGCTGCTTTGTAGTGCAATCCTCTATCTCTCTTCCTCATCCTTTACATTCAAACATGGATTGCTCTCTTTACATAATTGAAAAGAAAATTTAGGAACAAAAAATCGAGAACCAACCATATGCTAAGAGGAACCAAACAAAGAGAAAATCGAGAATCAAGAACAATGAACCCCTATTCTCCAAACCCTTTACATATTTATACATAGGATTTAGGGATTACAACCCTATTACACTGCTTTAAAACTTTAGTACTAGTTGTTTGAATGATTTCTCTTTCTTTTTCGCCTGCATGTTGTTTTTTTCACTTTGACTGGTTGTTATTTCCTTATTTTGTGCTTCCTTCCATATGTAGCATGTTGATTTGTCATCCTTCCTTTTCACCTGCTTTCTTCTTTTCTTTATTGTCCTTTTCTACTTTATTCTACTTTATTCTCTCTTACTATGTGTTGTACTTCTAGATCTTCCTCTATTTCTTATTGTCCTCCTGGATGAGCCTCAAATGTGCACTCCCTAATCTTATGTCTTCTCTTGCACACCTCTACTACGCACTTTTTCCATATTTAGGATTTTTACCAAAATTCCATCCCAAAACTACCTGTTCAATAGGCTAACATTCCATATGCAAGATGTTCAGCACATGGAATGGTTCATTGAAAGACTAATCCACCATATCTAATTTATACTCACCCAGTAGAAGGTGACTACTTAGGAAGAGGTTGTAGAAATTATGATGCACCTAAGTTCAAACTCTCCAATAAAGGGTTGGGAATCATCACGAGGATGGTGCAACAATTCACTCCTAGTTGGTTGGAATAAATATGTGATCATGTCATCTTCATGTTTCCAAACATTTGAATTGTATATGCATGTATATATATTATGCATTATTTATTTTACATCCATCATTTATATCATAGATAAGATTTCCATCAAAACGAAAATAGATCATATCTCATCCATGTCTTCCAATGCATAGGAAATCATCAATATTTTCAATTGCATCGTCATGCTCACCATCAAATGAAGGTTCTACTACATCAAAGGGTTCCTATTAGATCCCATCACTTTCCAAGTTCTAATAGGAAGATACATGAAAAAAATGGAAAGGGGTGCAACTTACCACATTCTCTTATTCATGTGTAGGAGGAATGGAAGTTTGGATGACTTTATCTTCATCAAATGGAAGAGAAAATACCAACGTCTTATATTCTTTATGGATTGGATATTCACCATGATTTGATTCATTGAATTTTTCTTCAATAAGTTCATAAACCATCTCATGTTCTACTTTGTGTACTTGGTGACTTTCCTAATGAGTCATCTATTTAGGATCTTGTTCTTTAATTAAATATTCATTCTCTTCAATGGGTATAGATAAAATTCCGTCTTTTTGGAGGGCCACTGTAATTTTATGAATAATATATTCATATCTTTGATTTCTTGGGGCCCACCACTTGAGAATTTCATTAATGAAAAATGTAAGAGAGTGTATACTCCTTGGACTACAAAAATTCTTGACCCAATTATTTTGTATTGCTTACAAAGATACCAAGAACAACCTTATTAATGTATATGCATGTATTACATTTATATCTAAATCATATTTCAAAAAATTTCACAACATGATTAACAACCAAAGATGGATCACCATCAAATTTTGAGCAATTATCTCCCGAGTCCAGAGAAACATTATTTGGATATCCTTGAACATTCTTAATATCAAGGGAAATAAACATTTCATGAAGTTCCAATGTTCCATAATTCAATTACCTAATAATATGAAATACCACAAAGTTGAGAATAGTGTGACACCTCAAAATATATTAGTGGAGTCTCTAGATGACCACTTTGGAAAAACATCATTGTATATAAACAAAGGTATTCTTCCCTTAGTGGAGTCACAAGGTAAGACTGTACAATAATGATTTGGGATAATATTAACTAAAGGATTTGATAGGAAGAATGTCTTAATTCTCCCCGACAATGGTGCCAAAATGTTATCATAGGATTTGTACTTCTGTAAATCCCTCCACCATGTCACAATATTGTGCAAACATTGAAGGTATCTACCATTCTCACCTTAGCAAATACATCCCACATTTTAGTGAACGAATGAGATCCAAAACAAGGGAGACTTCCCTGGTGACCTCAAGGATTCAGGTAGCAATATTATCCATGCCCACAACCCCCTATATTGATTACTTAGATGTGATAGGATAGGTGTAGGGAAGATGAAGGGAAAACAATATTGAACAATGTAATTGGTAAACTTGTATGAGACAATAAACTATTCAATGCATAAAATCATCAATTGCCAGGTTATGTATCATATCAGTCAACTTGAGACACTAGATATCACATAAAACCAATTTTTGTTGTAAAATTGCAGCAATAAAGTAGTCTATATCAACATATAGTATTTGATAACAGAAATAGGAAAAGCAACCTAGAAAATTCTCAATCGATTGTTAGAATTTATCTTGCAACAAGGGGAACAATATCCAATTTATAGACAACAATTTTTAGTAGATTTAGCCACAATATTAAGTAATTGTCAAGAACCAATTGCAACCCTAATTGTTGTACCATTCACTTTATGAAAACAACAAGTTATCTAATTATTTAGAAAAGAATTGAGGTAAAATTAGAAGCCAATGGTGTCATAAAGCAAATTTAAGAGAAAGTTTTGAGACTTGTTGAGAGTGTAAGCATCACAAACATGATACTAGTGTCATCTTCTTCCTTGGGAAATGGAGCAAGAAACACTTTGAGATATGAATTATATATTCAAGAAGGAATAATCTTTGAACCCTAAGGTGCAACCCCTCTTGGACTATAGTTTCAAAACCTATAGGAAAAAAAATCTTAGGATGCAACCCCTCTTGGATTCTACATGTCGTTGTCTTTCTTCTTGAGTGTCTAGTTCAAGGATCAAGTGGAATAATATAAAAACCCTAAGGTGAAACCCCTCTTGGACCTTAGGTATTTTATTTTAGCTAGATATTAGGTCTATAAATTCTTTGACAAAATTTGAAAAATAAGGGTATGGAAGGAGAAAAATCCTTATGTCTCCTTCCTAGGGTTTCACTAGAATAAGTTAACATGCAAGAAAAAGGAAATTATCACATTATGCCACTAAAAAACACATTAACTTGAATAATATCACTTACCTATCCAAATAGATATGCTAAGATAAACCCTTGTTGAAAAAATCTATTCATCCAAATTGGAAAAATAATTCACAAAAATCCCTTCTCCAAAAGTGTGCACTAGATTCCAAGAGACCAAGAAGAGTAGAGTGAAAATTTTCTAGACTTATCTCTCACAAGTGTGAGGAGTGTGATAAATATAAAATTATTTTAGTGCTCCATGTATTTATATGAGGTAACCAAACACTATTTTTCCACATAATTGAGTAAAACTATAATAATACATGTTAAAATTGGGGTTTACCCCTCTAAATAGACTCTACAATAATAAATCATGTGAAATAGCCATCATAAAACCAAATGTATGGTGACATCAATATGGATGAAAGAGGGCCTCCCAAGCCCATGTGTCATCATCCAAGTTGGAATAATTCCATGTCATATTAAATCATCATGTGGTGTCCATGTGGAAATTAAACCCCATCATCTCTATCAAACCCTAGCACATGATATCATCATCTGAATCTTAGTATCCAAGGTGGAGAGATGATTTATCTCATCTATGCATGGTTTCCAAACCAAACTAAGTGAAACTTTCTCCATCAAGTGGCTTAGTATGGTGTGGGTGAATTGTCCAAAGCATGGGATTTCTATTTACATGCGTGCCTTCATGGGTGCAACTAGAAAATGAAATACTATATGTCCATCATCCTAGGTGTATAATATGTAATCTATTGGATCTCAGTATACTAAGCCATCTAATGACTTAAAATTTTGCATGATACATGCCATATCTTGTAAAATATGCACAATGTCCAGGGTGAAAGTAGGGGATGTCCTTAAAATAGCCTTGTCTGGAGCACCCATATCAAATGAAAGAATGGAACCAAGTAATAACAATGTTCACAAGGTATAAGAGTCCTTAAATCATATAAAGTAAGTTGTTAATTAACATAGAAGCCACATTAAAAATTCACATCAAGTATCGCCTTCAAAATTCAAATTAGCTCAAGACTTTATGTATGTTGGTAAGTTAAGTATGGGATGACCATAATTAGACATTATTAGGTGTTCCAACCAATGCAATAAAGAGAGGAATTGACTAAACAGATACGTCTCGAGGGAAACAGAAAAGAAAACAACTCTTCAACAGTAAGTGTGATAGTGAAATGTGTTGAGCTTATTTCATGGTTTATGGAATAATTTAGTCCATTTCTATGATCACATTTGTAGGGGGCTCACTTTCTATTGAGTTTCCTCTTTCTTGAAACTATGTTTTTCCAACCCATTAATCTCCCTTTTATATTGTCCTTTTATCAATTTGAAAGTACCAAGTATTAACGTCCATTTCTTTGGGAATGGGGAAAACATGATAAGGGAAGAGCTCAAGTATGGGCCAACTTTTAAAATTTATCGCTATCCCATTTCTTTTTTTATTTCATAATACTCTTTCTTTATCATTTTTACTAGCAACTGCAATGAACCTTAGGGCGTTTATCCTCTCTTCTCATGAAAGAATGAACCATTAACCATTACTGAAGTTTAGTACATTATGATAGGCTCTAGGATAGTAAGTGTTGGTGTATATATATTCTTAGTATATTGCACTCATTTATATGTCAATCCGGGATTCATAATCAAAAGAGTTGTTACACTATATGTGCCGAAAATAGGTAACCTATATTTTTCTGTTGTATCTATCTCAATCGGGAAATAATTAACAACATAACACTCTGTTTTTGGAATATTTGAATATTTCACACAACTTCAAACTCAAAAGATAAATCTTATAATAAAACTCTCAAACAAACACTCAATTGAAAAGGATCTTTCTTAGATAAAAAGTATGTTCATTATAGGCTCATGAAATGGAGAGATGAACTTAGATCTTGCTTCTTGTAGCATTTGAAATATAAATTAACAATCCAATTTATTCACTCTTAGAAATAAACTAATCATAACCCTATCAATTCCAATCAAACTTTCTTTAATACATGAAACAATCAATATGATTGAGAGACTTCATTATATGGAGCATGAAGGTGAGAGATGAAGTCTTATGGTTCCTGTACCTACTAAGAACACCACAATCAAAAATTCAAAACAACAACATTTACTTACTTAGCAATCCCACTCATCTATCAAAATATTATCAATTAAATATCAATTTGTAGAAATGGAAATGGAATTATCTACTTTGCTCAATGTATAACCATTTACTAACACTAATTGAAAATCAAGTAAATATGTACTTTACTTATAAAAGGTTAAGCATTTAAAATAATTTACAATGCACACAACTCACACAATTGAATTAAAACACACAAAGACATGTACATGGAGGTTTACCTTGGTTGGGGCGATGGGCCCTTGCTGAACCAACAAGGTACCTCTAAATAAATTGCAGACTAAAACGCTTTACTCATGCTCATGAATTGCACAAAATATCATTTGTATTCTTCAATTGATTGATTGAATCAACAATTCAACATTTCATTGAGCATAACAATGTATATCACCATTTACTTACTACTTTGTTCTATCATCTACACATCATCCATTTTTAAAGAAGGTGAGTCGTTATAACCAAGGTCTGAGGATAATTATCAAATGGTTTCAAAATACTACAATTGGTAATTCATATCGTATCTCTAGGGATGAACTTCATCCTCATGACATAAAGTGCATGAGTGATGAAGTCTATCGTGATCTCCAAAACTATCTCAATATACTTCCATCAAACTAACTACTTGGAATCACCACCAACATACTTATTCAACATGTAAATCTTGTAGACATGGGTTTAGTACCGGACTAGAAAAGTCATAACTCTGGGTACTGGACCAACGCAATGGTAGTACCGAAGTAGGTGTGAGGCTGGTACCAGATGAGTTGCTAATATAGTGGTACCAAATGAGGCATTGAGTTGGTGGTACCGAAATACGTGTTGAGCTGGTGGTACCGAAAGAAGCATTGTACTGGAATCGGAATAGGCACTGAACTGGTAGTATCGGATCACTGCAGAGTACCGAATTAGGAGGAATATTAGTACTAAATCAGGCAAGGTACTAGATCCATTCGATTACAGGATCGAGCAGAGTTCTAGATCAAACAATTGTTGCAGTACTGGATTAGTGGTAGTATCAGATGGAGTTGCTTAATTAAGAGTCAAATTAATTAGGATCATAAATAATGAATCATTTAATCCAATTTAATCAATAAAATCAAACAAATCATGGTTTAACATATTTTACCTCTCTATGCACATGGACAAGGTAACAAAGTAGGTTTGTGGAGGAAATGGTCAATCATATACACATATCACAGGTAAAATAGACTCAGATAGAGGATAATGTAGGATAATAGAAGTGTCAAAATGGAGACTCAACATTTCCCCCATGCTAAAGTCATTGCATGTCCTCATGCAACAATATCAAAACTAATACTCAAAACTTTGCAAAACTGAACCATTCCCCATCATTTATCTGGTTGTAGCATGTTGAGACTAGAAGCTTCGCTCCTAAGTTCCTTATTAATCACCCTAGTGTATTGGATCAAATGTAAAACTTTGTTGAGTTTAGCAGAGACCTCTTCTTGTCCATCATGTAACCTTAGGTTATATTCCTTCAATTTTGCACTCTTTTCCTTAATGTTCCTATCCTACACTTGGTACTCTGTAACTTCTTGTTTCAACTTCTCATTATATTTTGTCATCTTCCCAATCTTCACTATAAATTGTCGTTTGCTCAGATAATTGTCAGGATCAGATGTTGTTTTTTCTCAATCACCTCCTCTCAGGATTCCTTCTCCTTTCTTAGACCTATCAAGGTTTCTGTCACTAACCCCTTGGTCTAACTAATCATAACTCCATAGCCACTTTCTTTCTCTGGATAAGTTGGAATATAAATAGGTTCTTCTGGAAGATATGGCACATGTGGAACTATTATCTGTTTGGCCATGCTCCTGGTGTTTCTTCGTACAAGAAGTGAGACTTCCTCAGATTTGTTGACAGGGGTGGAATTCTCTTCAAACAACTTCCTCTTCTTTATTTTAATAGTAGTTATAGGCATGGGAACTTGTTTCTCTTGTGTTGATTTGATTTTCACCTTGGAGGACCGAAGTGTGGGTTCTGGAGTTTGTCCTTGCTGAACATTCCCTATTTTCACTATGGAGGATTGAGGTGTAGGCTCTGAGATTTGTTTATTTTGAGCCTTCCTCATTTTAAGATTCCCCTTACTTCCACTTGTCATCTTAGGAGTTTCCTCCAACTCACTAATCGGTTCTTGAGGAAACCCAATAGTTTCTTCAGGGGTCTTTTCCAACTCATTAACCAATTCTTGAGGGAACTCAATAGTTTCCTCAGGGACATCATGTGAAACTACCTATTGACATGTTTCCTTCATTTTTCTCTTCTCACTTTGTGGCAGTTGATTGGTAGGGGTCGAGGCTAGACTTGGTCCTTTAGATTGAGCAAGCTTCTCGTTCTTAGATGTAGTGGGATTATCTAGGATTTGTTCTGATGGCACACCCTTCTTTTGGCACTTTTTCCTGCTCTATATTTTTAGTTCATGGGCCTTTTCCAACTTGATAATTGGCTATGGTGATAACTCAATGGTTTCTTCAAGAGAACTATCTGATATTTCACCTTGCCCAAAGTCCTTATTTTTCTATCTTTTAGTTTTTGGAATCAAGGTTGGACTTATTTTTTGAGATTGGGAGGTTTTCTTCTTTTTGGATGCAGTGGGCTCCACCACAATGGACTTATCCTTATCCAATTCATCAATAGGATGGGATGAGCTAGGTGTTATGGTGGCTTATTCACCCCCTAACTTCTTCCCTTTGTTTTTTTTTGTCTTTCTACTGGACCCATCATTGTGTACATTTGTTTCCTGTTCTTCTACAGACTTTGACATTCCTTCCTAAGAAAATTTTTGTTGAAGTAATTGTTTCCAAATACTGCCTTGTTTTCTCAAGGCATGGACAACTAAAAGTTTCATTAGGCCATGGTGATGGATGTTGGTTTCAAGTTTCTTGTAAGTTGATTTAACTCCTCTCACCATTTTATTTAAACTCATCCAGAGGAAGTGAGGAAAATCAATTTGTGGCCCTCCTTCAAAATGTGACAAAAGTTTCAAATGGTATAGGAAGGTTACTGCATACCTCCCTTCGCAGGTGAGAAAACTTTGAAAACTAGCAAGAATCGTCCAATATTATTCTTTGATGCAACTTCAAGGAATGCCCTTAGTCCAATCGGGGTCCTGATGCTCAGACCTGTTTTTTTTTTTTTAAACTTCTTATCAACGATCACCCCCTTAAAGTATTTTCCTCCAAAGGAAGGTAGGCCTATAGAATTTTCTATGGTGGCCTCCAAAATCGTTAATTTCATATCTCCAAACTGAACAATTTCTCCATCATAGGTATGCGCAAAAGCAATATAGAATCCCTCGTGATAGCCTTTAAATTTTTCCATAAATGGGACCCAGCCGACCTGTTCAAATCTCTCTCGATAAGATTGATATTTTGGTGTTTCCCTATATATATGGAACATGGCTTCATGTATATCAACCCCCATACTATCTTAAAACAATTCTTAAGGTGTATGAGCCAACAAAAGAGAGGATTGAGGGTTGAGTATCGGATCAGCTCAGACCACGATGGAGTACCGGAAGAGGATAAGTATGAAAATGATATGAAGGAACGAAAACACAGTGTAAATGGAGGTGGAGTGACAATAAAATGATAAAAAATGCTCATCTGGATGGAGAAGCCTTCTAGAGGAGCATTTATAAGTTAAGATTCAGATTGCAATGGTCACATCCATGGTGATGATGGAAAGGTAAGACAAGTCGAATTCATTAATGACTTATAGAATCGTATGGAGGTTGGCATCAGATCATGTTCACGTGAGTGTTGGGAAATGATGACAAGGGATGTGGTCATTATGACTGGAACTCACAAGTATGACATCATATGAAGTCATCGTGATCGGAACAAAATCATATTTTGACATGCAAAAATATGTAGCTTAAGTCATTCATATGGCATGAGGTTGGATCATGGGATTATGATGTTTCTCCACCATATAAATGGAAGGAATGAAATTAATCTTGTTAGAGATACAATTACCTTATACTCTCAATATTTCGAGTGTATAGGAATGATTTCTTCACAAAGAGATGTAGACAAGGGATTGCAAAATTTTGTGGTAGGGAGTGTGCCATAATTGAGAGTAACCACATGTTTAATACATAATTATTCTAATTCCTTAATAAAAAGAAAAAATGTTGAGTTTATACCTTCCATTACTTGAAGCATTTAAATCGAGCAACAAAAACTTTGAGTATAGGATAAGGACTACCAACACCTCATTACTAGTATCGTATCACCTTAGTATCAGATGAACACAAGGGTGAATTTGTTGCAGTACTAGATCATCGCAGAGTTGTTCCCAGCACCGGATTATCACACGCCTTATCCTTTAGTACCAGATGATCACAGAGATTCTCCCACAGTACTAGATGAATGCATAGTTTTGACCAGTACCAGATGAATGAAGATTTTTTCCTAGTACTAAATGAGCACAGAGTCGAACATTTTTGCAGTGTTGGATAAATGCAGAAATGGTATCCAGTACTAGATCATCACAAAATTGTATTCTGGTACTCAAGGGGAATTGGCCAAGGTACCTAGTTATGGTGCTCTATAGATTGGAACTTTCTAGGATGCACTTTGTAGAAGTTGTTGGTGTTTTCTTATGCTATGGAAGAAGAACTATGATTTGATTGTATTGAAAGGCCATGTAGGTGAAACAAATACCAACACTTGATACAGGAACTCTGAATTTGCAGCGAAAGTGTCAGAAAATAAGGAAAAAGAATTCAATGATTGGGCTCCAAGATCTATAACAAGAAGGTACTTTGTACCCGGATGACCTCATATTGAGATTCATAATCCTCCTCTTTTTGGAACCAAACTGATCACCGCTCTTGTTTCCACTTCCTTTTTATTATAAAAATAATAATCCTAACTACTACTTTTCTGTGGATTTTTCTCAAGCCCAGATTATTTAATGCTCGATGTTTTAAGTTTTAAGGTGTCTGAAAAACTTAAAGAAAAATCCATCTACTGTCATGTGTATTTTTCTCGAGCTTGAGCCATTTCCTTCTTGCTGACATTTTCAATTTTTAGGAGTCTGAAAAACTTAAAGAAAACTCCATCTACTGTCCCATGGATTTATCTCGAGCCCAGGCGAATTCTTGCTCGCCGGTATTTTCAATTTTTAGGAGTATGAAAAACTTAAAGAAAACTCTAAATGATATACCAGGGTTGGATAAAGGGGTATACCTAAACCTGGAAAATGTCCTCCTTATTCATGTATCTACATGAGAACACAATCAAGTTTTTGTTTTTGTTAGTAACACCAAAATTTATATCTAATGAGAAACCTATTTACATATATGTACAAAGATAAATTAATTCACACAATCAAACTTACCATGGTGGATCAACAAGAGGAGAAACCCCCTTTCTTACCAGTTTCATTTCAGAATTCTGAAGAACATGTCTGACAAAATCCTCTTTGGATGGAGGCTTATGATAAACCTTCAATCAATGTCCATTTATGAAAAAGGAATTTTGATTCTCATCAATAGTCTTTATCTTAACTGAACCATTTTCATAAACTGTATCAACTTCATAGGGTCCCAACCATCTAGTAGACAATTTACCTTTAAAATTCTTGAACCTATTGAAAGTACTTCTTCTTGATGTAATTGTCATGCCATTTAGTCCTTTGTTATTTTATAAGGGTGGTCCTTTTAAGAGCATATTGTTTGATCTCATCAAGATCATTCAACTGTAATAGCCTCTGTTTTTTAGCCTCATCCATATCCATCCCTAGTTGTATGGAAGTCCTGAAGGTTTTCACTTGAAATTCTATGGGAAGTAGCACATGCTTCCAATATACCAACTCATAAGGTGTATGGCCTATTGTGTTTCTCCAAGATGTTCTATAGGCCCATAAGGCCTCAGGAAACCTATCAACCTAGTCTTTGGGATGTGGCTGAATAGTCTTGGTAAGAATAACTTCTATCACCTTGTTAGTTGATTCTACCTTCCCATTTTATTGAGGGTGATAAGGTGGAAATTTTCTATGTTTGATTCTATATTGTTTAGTAAGAGCTTTGACCAAATTGGAGGTGAATTGGGTTCCTTGGTCAGTTACTATTTCTTGAGGTACACCAAAGCGAGTAAGGATTTCTTCAAAGAGAAATTCTACAATAGATTGTTCATTAGAATAATACAAAGCTTTAGCTTCCACCCATTTGGTCACATAATCTATGTAGACCAAGATGTACTTATTCCTTCGAGACATAGGGTTAATGGATCCTACAAAATACAAAGCCCATTTTTCAAAAGGTTCAATTACTACCAGATCTTGGAGGGAAATCTCATCAACCGCAGCAGGTTTTCCCATCCTTTGACAATCATCACAGCTAGCCACATACTTCTTTTCATCCTTGAAAATAGTTGGCCAATAGTAGCCAAATTGTAAGATCTTGTATGATGTCCTTTTATCAGCAAAATGGCCTCCACATGGACCATCATGAAAGGCTTTGAAGATATAATTCATCTCATCCTGTTGGACACACCTTCTGATCACCAAATCAGACCTAGTTTGGTATAAACAATCATCATTCCACATGTAATTGGCACTTAGCTAGATAATTCTTTGTTTTTCTCTGGAGGACAAATTCTGAGGTACCTTCCTTGTTACAAGATAGTTGGCTACATCCGCATAACAAGGAATGTAAGTATAAATAGAAAATAGATTCTCATCTAGAAAATCGTCATCTACTGGAGTATTATCACCTGTATGAATGAGTCTAGACAAGAAATCAACAACTAAATTATCTTTTCCAGGCCTATGAATAATGGTGATATTGAATTCTTGTAGTAATGAAAACCATCTAGTCACTCTAGAATTTGTAACAGGTTTGTTCATCAAAAGTATGATGCATGAATGGTTGGTATCTACAAAAACTTCATACCCTGTTATATAGTGGTTGAATTTGTTAATGTCATGTACTACTGTCAATAATTATTTTTCAGTGACAGTGTAATTTAATTTAGTAGGTGAAAGATTCTTGTTGACAAAGTATATAACATATGGAATCTCACCTTCCCTTTGTCCTAAAACAACCCCCAACGCTGTATCTGAGGCATCCATGCAGATATGAAAAGGAAGAGACTAGTTTGGTCCTCTCAAAACAGGGGCACTTGAAATATTTTTTTTCAAAATTTAAAAGGAGATTTGACATTGTTCATTCCAAAAACATTCAACCTCTTTTGCTAATAGTCTGAACAGTGGGGCAGCTAGATTTGTAAAATTTTGAATGAACCTCCTATAGTAACCAACATGACCTAAAATGATTGTAACTTATTTCTGTGAGCTAGGGATTTTGATTTGGAAAATGATGTCAATATTGAAAGGATCTACTCTTATTCTAGTACCGAAGATGTGGTGACCTAAAACAATTCCTTCAATGAGCATCATTCTAGATTTTTCGTGACTCAAGGAAAGTTGGGTTTCTTTACACCTAATCAGTACTTTTTCCAAATTGTCCAATGACTGTTGGAAATCATCCCCATATACTGTGAAGTCATCCATGTAGACTTCTACACAGTCATGGGTCAAATCAGATAAAATGGCCAAGATATCCCTTTGAAAGGTAGAAGGGGAATTACACAAACCAAAAGGAGGAACCCTACAGGCATAGATACCCCTTGGGAAAGTAAATGCGATTTTTTCCTTATCTTTTGGTGAAATTTGGATTTTATTGTAACCACTAAACCCATCCAAGAAAGTAAAATACCTCTTCTCAGACAAAGTGTCCAAGACCTGGTCTATGAAAGGAAAAGTAAAGTAATCTTTGTAGGTAGCCTTGTTCAATTCTTGAAAGTCCATACAAATCCTCCATTTACCATTTTTCTTAGGAACAATAACTAATGGGGATACCCACTTTCTATCTAATATAGGGTAAATGAATTTTTTCTAGACTTCTTCTTTCACTATGTCTTTTAAGGCTGGATTCATTATTATTTGGGGTTGTCGAACAGGTATGATTTGGTCATTAGTGTAAGTATGATGCATACAAGTTTTTGGGTGGATCCCTTTCATGTCAGAGTTATCCCATGCAAAAGCACCATATTTCCCGTGAATCATTTGAATAAATTTTTGTTGTTGATCTATTTCTAAACTAGCATTGATGTACAAGGATTTTTCAGGGCTGATTTTAATAGCCTAGACAATTGATTCTTTCCCTTCATATAGTTGTGAAACAGTGGCTACTGTAGAGGTGTAGGGATGCCAAATTTCTTGGAATTCAGAGATGAAGATATGTTTGTATTCAAGAAAATATTGAGGGTATTCAATGGATTTTGTATGAGCCAAAAATAGGCTTAAGATTTGTTCATCAATTTGTTATTGAACTCCTTTTACTTGTTTGAGTGTCAACAAGGGTTTAGTATAGTCCTCCTCCCCATAGGGATTCTCTGACCATAGACGAACTTCAGTGGCTGGTTGGGAAGGAGGAAAGAGGATAATTTTTTTACATTGGATGTCATTGGAAATTGTCATCTCTCCAGACCAAAAACTAATAAATGCATCAGTAGTGGCCAACCAAGGTCAGCCAAGAACTATTGGATGTCCTAGTTTGGAGGATTTCAAATGAATCTCTAAGAAATCCACAGGGTATCCCCAAGAGGCCAAATTAATTTTTATATCATCTAGACTTCTTGTTGGGTTGATGAATGATTTGTCTACTAATTCCATCAAATTTTGTGTTGGTGTTAGGTGATTTAGTTGCAGCACTTTCATGGTGTCAACTTCCATAACATTTATTGTTGCTCCTATATCAATAAGTGTGTGTGGAAAATAAACATCGTTAATATCTATGGTTACCACTGGATTTCTTGGATGATTATATTTGGATGGAATTTATGATATAAATTCTGATAATTGTCCAACCACATGTATAACATAAGGTTCCTTCCTCTTCCTCCTTGGATTTTTAATGCAAAGATCCCTTACAATATTAGCATAAATAGGTATATCCTTGATGGCCTGAAGTAGGGGAATATTTACACACATGTTTCTAAGTTCAGTCTCTATGTTATTCCCTAGAGGTACCTCAAATTTCTTCACAAGTAACCTTTCTGGATAAGGAGGAGGATTAGTTTTCTGAGGCATTTTTGTTGGGTGATAAGTGTGAGGAGGAATTTCTTGTTGTACAAGGGTGTTTCTTTCTTTATCTAATTGGTTATCCATTTGTTCTTCTTCTTGAATTGTTTGATTATATACTTCTTCTTCTTCTTGAGCTGCTTAATTATCTACTTGTTCTTCTTCTTGAATAACTAGAGTAGGATTTGGTTTATTCAAAACTCTCGCTAATATTAATTCAATTCCATTAAATGAAGTAGGAGTTATCACATAAGTCGGGAAGGTTTGTACTTCAGGATTTTGTACAAGTTGTGTAGGTCTATTATTTGGATTAGGAATGGGTTTTATAGGAATAGGGGTAGGCCGAGGGGGGTTTGGGATAGGTACAACTTGCATTTGTTGTTGCATATTTGGGTTCACAGGTAGTGCTAGTTGTTGTTGCAACTATGGAGGTGGAGGAAGAGAAGGGGATTAAACCTCGATAGCAACTGAGAAATATTGGAAGGGTATTGTGGGTAGGTGGGAAAGGTTGTTGGTTGAAAGGTAACATTCCCATATGCAGGCCCTCTCCATCCTTATTGCCAAGGATGGATTTGGGGTTGTTTAGGTGACCATTGAGGATAAGGAATTGGAGGTACCCATTGTTTTTGTGAATATTGTGTGGTAGGGCATACAAACATATTGGGATTTTGTTGTCTCCATGACCTATTGGGGGGCTATGATGTTTTCTGAGGTTCTCCCCCTCCCTCGAAAATGTCTTTTAGTCCAGGTAAAGAGGGGTACTCATTGGTAAGGTGACCCTCTGTACAGAGGCCACATATTTCGATAACATTAATGGGACATTAGTTTCCAGGATGCCTTTTCGTACACCGAGGACAAAAAATTTCCAAAGTAGCATTTTCTTCTTATTATTTTCTTTTAATTTTAATGGTATCAAGTTGAGAGTTGATGGTGTTTAGGACATCTATTTTGAAGTTCTCTAGTAGATTCCCCAATTCTAACCTAGTAACACCTCCTTATGTCGATGTTACAAGAGAATCACCCTGTGGACAAGCATATTTCCTCTTGGATACTAGACTCCTAAGACCAAGACAGAAAGGGTTCTAACATTGGACAATGAAATCCTTTTAAATCTAGCTAAACTAATGTATAGAGAAGAGGAATAAAGATGTACATTTTTAATGAAGTTCATCCTCACACAGTCCAAGTTCATCTTTGATCCCCAAGCTCCTCGATAGGTCCTGCAAAAAAAACAAAGACAAAAAAATATTCCTAATCTACTAAGATTAGATTGAAACCAAATCTATCTAATATAGACAAGTTCATGTAGAATAAACACAAACTTGAAAGAAACTAGCCAAGCACATATGTATATTAACGAAAACAAAGCAAATTTCTTACAACCATGATGTATATGCAGCAACTCCGCCAAGCTCTCATTGTCCAACCATTTGCTCAAATAATACACAGAAAAATGATGATTATTTAATGATAAATCTCCTTTATGAGACCATAAGTTTGATGCCTTCAATTTCTACCCCGTTTATCATGAGGAGGCATCCTTATATAGGCTTGGAGAGGCCTAACCACTTAAGATATTCTTGGTATAGGTTGAGGATACTTCTCCTTCAGTTGTGGATCTTCCCTAAGATCGAGCCTTGACCTCAGATCGAAATCCAACCAACTCCAGAGATGAGGGGGATTCTTCCGTGATTTTCCTCAACAGACCAAAATTTGCTCAAAAAATTCCATCGCTCCCTCAGAATGGGGAACAGATAGTTGAAACACTCCCCCAAAAGAGGGTACAGAGCGCTGACACTCCCTGACAGTGTATAGGAGAGCGTTGCCTTCCAAAATTGATTTTTGTGTGGTTTTTTCCATGGCAAAAGACTTGTACTCTCTGTCAAATGATTTATCCTCTTCAACCAGTCTTTGAGGGTGTCTTTGAAGTGTCCTTATGATTTTGTTCGAGACACGACATAGAAAATATGAATGTATGATGCCTATGACACTTGCGACACTTCTGGCCAAAATGTGACACTTGTAGCGAAGACAATAGGTCATCATTGAAGTGAGTAATTTTGATGTGTAACATATTTCCCCCCAAAGTATGAAGTCAAAAGATGAAAAATAATTACTAAACTACTTTCTAGACCTTTTCAAGCAAGGGTATGGACACGGAGAACCTGGTAGATGTTGAACACAACCATCAAACAAATATTATGACATGTTTCAAACCCAAGGAAGGCATACCTATGCTTGGGTGATAAAAACTTGCAAGGTATGGCTGCCATAAGATACACTGCGGATCCATAATTGTATTATAAAAAAGATATAGCCACCAAATATATAATGTGGATCTATACTCCCATGACATAAAATGATCGTAGCCATGAAAAATACACAGTGGATCTACGAGACGACAAGACATAGCCATGAACCAATACAAAGTGGATCTATGTAACAATATACGTGTCAATATTCAAAAGCAACTATGTAGCAACCTTGGAAAAGTATACATAAGAGTGATCACTCAACCGAGGGTCTTCTTACCAATCCCGATGTGGTACGAGTATAACCATGTGAATATATGTTTTGATGTTGAACATGGCAGAAACCACTTGATTACCAATTGATGAGGTAAACCGTTAACAAGTGTGAGGGAAATCACCATTGATGTCAATGATTCCCAAGGTACCCTAGTACATTCCAGCGAATGTGAACAAATGATTTTAAGTTGAACATCTATGGAATCATCCGATCAGGGGTCAATGATATAAATCCACTATTGGAAGTGAGGAGGCCTGCCATTGAGGCATACAAGTCTCAAGGTACTAACTGGTTTCTAAGTCTAGTTCCCAGATAATGTGTTGAAATCAACAGGAACAGACTCATCACAGGAGGGCCTTGATGTATCCCCCATCAACGACATGAAATTGACACAAAGATGTAAATTGGTTTATCAAAATAAAATGGACTAACACGGGTATTGAAACAGGAAATTTTTGATGGTTGAATCTCGAGGTAGATAATTCCCTTGAACATTGAGGTACGACATCAGAAACATGACATGGACCAAAACATTATGATGTAATGGATATGGTGACTTTCATTGGGTGACCCAAAGGAGTAAGAAAACTTAGAGGATTGGTTCAGTGCAGAGGTTCAGAAGATTAAAATGTGTGCAAATACAAAGTGTCGTGTTCAAGGGAGACTGGAAGAGTTACTTGTAATGTTTTCAAAAAATTATTTTTCTTTCTTCTTTCAATTTGTTCCCCCATCTAGATAGACGAGTACCTCTTTTTTATTTAACGAGCTCTAGGAGGGTGACAAATGCTCAATATAAATCACCTTCGATAAGTCCCTCTTCCTTTGTTTAATGAACTAGAGGAAGTAAGGGTTCGGTCTCGTATGGGCCCTTCAATGTATGATTGTTTAACGAGTCCAAAGAAGGTAAAACTCAGTGATTTTTCATGTTTAGAGAGTCTGACAATGACTTAAATATGACTCCAATGTTTTCTGTTGGACTCACCTACCACACATAGAGGGGGGGTGAATGAGTGTGGTGCTCTTTTTCCCAAAACTTCCTTCTTGCACAAAAACTCATCAATTAGCATTCAACATTTATTCACTACCCATTGCTGTCATTTATAACCAGTTAGATGTAGGCACATATCAGCAACATATATCAACAATATATCATTAACAAGTCATCATTACAATGGACACAAAGAACACACGATGTATGTACAATTTTCTTTTTATTACGGACTACAATCCTTGGGTTTATCAGCAACAACTGAATAGAGTACAACTCTACAAGAGCACAAACTCTTTATGCAAGACTCACCTTACACCCTCAGCACCAAATGAGATGAGGCAACAATCCTCAATAGATATCATTCTGTCAACAAGTACGCGACCTGTTAGTAGTGCAGCCCACGTGTGCACACGCCATGGCTCACTACAGCCCGTGTGTGAACGCAACTAATGTATAATGCAACAAACATATGCTTCTGAGCAACATGCCCAGATCCTCTGCAACCTGCAATCCCTTTCTCTTCTGTCTTCGACTGTCCAAACTGACCCACAGCCAGTCACAACACATCCAAGCTCTCCAATAGATTTCTCATGCTCCACATCAAACCAATATGAATGTTATCTCAATCATGTATAAATAACTAGTATACCATAGCAATCATGTCATTACTGAATCACAAGAGTGTTGCTCACTCCATCAACCAAATCAACCAAATTGAACCACATCATAGAAGCCATACCAAGAATGCCCTAAGAATTCACAACATATCAAGCAATAGTATCTATCAAGACAATAATGTAACCATACCAGTGTCTGAATGATAGATCTGAGGCCATAGAATGCAGATCTGGAACCTGCTTCATCATCCAAGATCTTGGAATTAGCTCAAACACAAATCTCCATGATTTTATTGAGTCCATGCTCCCTATACATAGTCATCCCACATGTACACTCACCCTATACATAACCAGCCCACGTGTACATGCACCCTATACACAGACAACCCGCGTGTACATCAGAAAATAGGGTTTTATGTGACTCTGAGACTTTTGCCGTCAAGATCTCTGACATTGCCGAAAATTTGATGTGTCTATGAGATCCTCCTCTCACTCTCTTCTTCATAATAGATCTTCAATCATACTCAAGAGTTCCACACCAATAAGATTCTCTCACAAGAATATCTCCATCAATACTCCAAAACATATTACCAAGAAGCTCTTCATTGATCCACAAAGGATTCTCACTCAAATGTACATTTTACAAGAGATCCTAGCTTCTTATTTATACTTTCATATTCTAGGTCACTTAACCCATTTTTAGGTTACTTAACCCATTTCTAGGTCACTTAACCTATTTTCCTTAT
>ML805103.1:166547-181129 GCA_009831015.1 Picea engelmannii | reverse complement strand
CCACATGCAAGCTTGGGTCCTCCAACCATTCTTTTAGGATAACTCATTCCATAAAGCGTCTTCCCATGAGGGCTTTCACCATAAGGGGACCACTTTGGAGTTCATCTATTTGTGCACCTTATCAACCATGATAAGACAATAATTAGTCATCTTTGCATCAATTGGTTTCCACTTGGACATATAACATTCTCATCAAGGGCATCATATCAATCAATTACTTGACATCAATCAATGACATCAATCAAACCAAACCATTTACATCAATGAGATATGATCCAACAATCTCCCAAGTAATCAAACCATTGGCATCAATGACAACATGATCCAACATTGTCCTTTTTCGTAATTTTAGTCTCACGAGGTTGAAAAAGAGATAAATTATCACTTGAAATACGCCCTTTCAAACCTTTTAACGAGTGGAAAAGGAAGCAAGATAACTCGAAAATCTTTTCATGTTTAGAGAGTCTGAAAGGAGCTTAAAGATGACTCCAGGGGGTTCCTTTTTCATGTATCCATGCGAGTTCTAAAAAGAGATAAAAGTTTACTTGGTGCATTCTTATTTTTTTTTGAGCATGAGAACGAACTAAGACTATGCTCGTTACTCTTCCCCCAGCTTGAAAGCTATTGGCTTAACTCCATAATGATCATCAAAGGCTGGAAACATGCCCCCAAGCTTCAATTCATTCACCGACTTTTAGGTTGTCACCAATTTCTATACTAGATGGAGAAAAAGGATAAGGGTGGATGAAAAGAAGGTTCAAATATGAGACCTAACGAAATACTCGAATCAAAGGGAGAGGTGACTGTTTCATTTTTTAATGAGCTTGTCACAAGAAAAGAACTATGCTCAAGGCTCCAGGTTCAATCCCCAGATTTTTGTTTCACTTTTGAACGAGCTTGTTACAGAGAGGAAAACTATGCTCATACCCTCTGTTTCATTATTTAACGATCTTGACATAGAGAAGAGAAAATATGCTAGTGACCTCTTCTTGATCATGGCTTCCAAGAGGATAATGCTCTGGAAGGACACCATGTCAAGGGGAAAAACTTGGTCATGGCCTCCAAAAGATCTTCACTGAATGGAAGAAACACACTCAGGGAGGAACACATGTCGAGCGCTGCAATAGGGGTAAGGCGATCATGCTCCAATATCCCTATCGAAGATATCACCATGTTAACTACTAGATCTAATTCATCGGAATTTGAAGTCATGGGAGACAACACCACATAATTGCCCTATGGCATGGGTGATACCGACTACATATAAGAACCGTTTAGGGAGTTCATCGAGTTGATGGTCAAGTCAAGGACAACAAACAAAAGTTGATCAATAGTCACCATTCTTCCATCGTGCAGGAAAGATATCACACAAAAAAGAGTGGACACAATAGCTTTCATGGCATAGACATAATCTTGCCCAAAGAGTAAATCGAAATTCAAAGGGTCTTGGACTACCATAACATCAATAAAGATATTTTTCGCTCGCAAAGTTACAGGAAACTGAGGACGGATCCCTAAAGGGTGACTGTTTTTTCTGTTAAAAGCGAATAGAGTCTGGGTAACCGACACAAGTTGAGGATAACCCAAATCTTGCCAAGAAATAGAGGACAAAATACTAATGGACGAACCTTCGTCTATCAGCGCATGAGGAACGTCCCTACCAGAAAATTGTACTTTAATCTTGAAAGGAATGTGAGAGGGAAGACGAGGTCTAGTTAGCACACCCCAATAAAAAAGGATGGCCTCATTACTTGGAGGGGTTTTCACAGGATAAGAAGGAATGTCCCACGACATGGTAGATCCTGTATCAATGAGAAGAACGCGGGAACTATTGGGTTTACTCTCTAGAGGGATAGTAGGATCAATTGATAACAACATGAAATAGACCACTTGGGTTTCATTCTCCAAGGGGATATTGGGGTCGATAGGTGGAAATGGATCGACCGCTTGGATTGCACACTCTAACGGGAGAGTCAGATTGACCAAAGATGGGATTGGATCAACCACTTTGTCAATTGGTTCAACTAAGGACATGATGATATTGACGACATGATCAACTGAACTAACCGATGAAGGTACTGGAGAAACCACTTTGGCACTCGTCAGAGGAGGAGTGTGATTGACCATGTTGGCACTCTTCAGATGAAGGGTGGGACTAACCAATTACGGGACTAGATCGGTCACTTGGGTTTCACTTTTCGGATGAGAAGTGGGGTTGATTGATGATGGAACTAGATCAACTACTTTGGTTAGTGGTTCAACCGAGGATGAAAATAGATTGACCACCTGATCAACCAGAATGACCGGGGATAAAACTAGATTGACCATTCCATCAATGAATGATGGGTTGGGGGAAATCTTACAATAACCAGTTGGAAGTTGAAGCTTTAGAAACAAAGAATAAGCCTCGTCCCTATGAGGAAAAAGGTGAGAATAATGATCACCTTCGCATAACATACAAGGAAATTTGGCAGTTGTCTTCTTCTTACCAACATTAATGCCACTAGTTGATGGGGAATCACTAGCATGTACATCAAGGGCCAATGACATGGACGACCACATTTCTAAGACCTTGGGAAGACCAGGGAAATACCTCATAAAGTGGTCACCCTTACAAAGACTGCAAGGGAATTTAGGTTTCAGATTCTTTATTTTAATATTGTCGACCTCATCAACACACCCAGTATGATCAACGGTAGTTGGTTGCTTGGATCCAACATTTGATGCAGTTGGAGGCTTGGTCCCTTTCTGGTTCTTCTTCTTCTCTTTTCATTTCTTCTTCCTCTTATCAACCTGGCTACTCGCTCTAGAGCTTTCACTAGGAAAAGAAGGAGAAATGGAAGGAGACCTGACGGATGAAGAAGGAGAAAGGTTGACATGAGGTTGATATGTGGGTGGTGTGCTTACATCTGAAGAACATGCATTTGAGATCACGGGAGTGGAAAAAATCCATATCAACAACCCAATTGTGAGACCTAGAAGGCTCAAAGTAGTGATGTAAGTAGGACCAACGTTCCCGTAAGAAGGAAAAACAAAGGGTTCCCCTAGAAAAGGGGTTCCTTCATTGGTCATTTCGGGAACTGACACCATAAAAATAAATATCCAACCTAGATTCTGCTAGGGAGAACAAACAACACACGCTAAAAATCTAGTAAGAAAGTATGCAAACAAAACCTTCTCACAATGAGCACACTAGTTGGTGATGAAATCCAACGTTGCAGGGACAAAGTAAGAAGGGTCTGAGATATAGCGAGTGGAAAAGTTACGTTGATGACCTACTTAACGAACTTACACCCTGGTGCAAGATCCCACACATAATCATGGGTATACCCTCCAAGGAGTTTGAATGAGTCTGGCCAACGTCGATTCTAGGTACCATGAATACTTTCCCCTCCACAGTCACCTTGTGTAAAGACCCTAAAGAGATAGGCCACTAAGGTTACCAACTATAACAGTGATGCCCGGGGAAGCAGTCGACAGTCCGATCCATGCGCAAGGGTAGGGTATCTAGCTTGAAATCAACTTGAAAGGATTCCACTCATCATTGTGGGTATACCTTCAAGCGACCCCCATAATACGCGCAATCTCTACACCAAGACCAACAAAGAAGGGTGAGTAACTCTGCTAGTCTCAATGTGACCTCAAGTTTGACCCTTGTGTGAGAAGGGCTTCCCAGGACAAAATGTAGCAATTGGATTTCACCACTCCCTAACACAAGATCCTATGCTTGTTTGCAGCTTTGTAAATTTATCTTTCGCACCTATTCCAAATCCCTACAACTAATCTAATGTAGGTTTGCTACCAAAAAATGTAAAAATGTCTAATCAATTTTAGTTTAGCACTTGATTTTTAATGCTTTTGTTACTCAAAAGGAAAATGGCGTGGACAATATGGTGTTTTGAATGACTCAAAAGTTATGCAAAGATATGAATATGAAATATTTTCATTTCTATGAAATCTATGCTACAAGAAGGAGAAAACATTCATCATTCCAGATGCACAATGTCCCAAAATGCCAAAAAACATGCAATCTCGCTACTTCAAATGAAAGCTAATTTCACCACCCAAAAGTAAGAGTAAATTTATCTTCTTTTTTGTATTATGATGTATACAAAAATTAAATACAAAACCTTCAATGCTCCACTACTTTCAATAAGGATAAAGAGTCTGATGCAGATGCAAAAGACACAAAGCAAAAGGGATACAAGCGAAGCATGCACTCAAGGCAGTGAGGTATGAAAGAAAATAAGTAGAAACTTGTTCTAACAAGAAATAACACCATCAAGGATTCTAAAACCAATCAGTCATTCAAGGAATACAATAAAATGCAAATAAGAATCCAAGAAAAGACAGGGAGAAAGAGGAATCACTCAAAACTGTCCCGAAAAATCAAGCAGCAAGAAAAGACAATTTAACATTTTTGGAAAAGGTTTCAAGCTCCAATAAATAAAATAGGGAGTTATAAGAATAAAAACACATCAAAAAACCAATCCAAACAACTTCACAAACAAACCTCGGACTCTGGGTAAATATATCTACAAAAAAGGCTGGAAAAGACTGAGCAGAAGAAGGTAAAAACTCTCAAAAAAGTGACTAGCGCTCCCCTAGAAGGGTGCACAAAGTGTTTCAATGCTCCCTAAGACAATGTAGGGGAGTTTTAGTTCTCTGGTATGGCCTATAGGGGGCATTGAGCCACCCATAAGTTAAAAAAAACAGTAAAAAAGAAGAAGAAAAACTCACCTAAAATGCACAAAAATTGGTGAAATTGCTAGTGAAGGTAGGAGAAGGCAAATGGAGATGAACAACCAGTAAAATTGATCTAAAAGGTGGTAAAAGGGAAGGGAAAAACCAAGGAAATACCAATAGGATTTCCTTCCCCAGTGGAGTCACCAATTTATGTTACAGAAGAATCCCCTATGGACAAGTGGATTTCCTCTTGGATACTAGAATCCTAAGACCAAGACAGAAAGGGTGCTAACATTGGACACTGGCATCCTTTTAAATATAGCTAAACTAATGTAGAGGGAAGAGGAGTAAAGGTGTACCTTTTTAACGAAGTTCGTTCTTGCACAGTCTGATTTGAGCTTTGATCCCTAAGCTCCTCGATAAGTCCTCCAAACAAAACAAAGATAGAACAAGCTTCCTATTCTACTATGGTTATCTTGAAACCAGATCTATCTAATAGAGACAAGGTCATGTACAATAAACACAACCTTGAAAGAAATAGGCCAAGCACATATGTATATTAATGAAAAAAAAGAAAAGTGCTTACCACCATGATGTATATGTAGTAGCTTCGCCAAGATCTCCTTGTCCAACCCTTTGTTCAAATAATCCACAAAAAACTGATGATGCTTCAATGATAAATATATCTTATGAGATCATAAGTTTGATGCCTTCAATGTCTCCCCCTTTTACCATGAGGATGCCTCCTTATATAGGCTTGGAGAAGCCTAACCACTTAATATATTCTTGGGATAGGTTGAGGATCCTTCTCCTTCAGTTGTGGATCTTCCCTAAGATCGAGCCTTGACCTCAGATCCAAATCCAACCAACTCCATAGATGAGGGGTATTCTTCCCTAATTTTCCTCAACAGTCCAAAATTTGCTCAAAAAGGGCCAATGCTCCCTCAAAATGGGGCACAGAGCATTGAAACGCTCCCCCAAAAGAGGGTACAGAGCGTTGGCACTCCCTGACACTGTATAGGGGAGCGTTGCCTTCCAAAATTGATTTTTGAGTGGTTTTTTCCATGGCAAAAGACTTGTACTCTCTGTCAAATGATTTCTCCTCTTCAACCAGTCTTTGAGGGCATCTTTGAAGTGTATTTGTGATGTCATTTGAGACACAACATAGACAATATGACTGTATGATGTCTGTGACACTTGTGACACTTGTGGCCAAAATGAGACACTTGTAATGACGAAAATAGGTCATCATTGAAGTGAGTAATTTTAATGTGTAAAAATGCGTTTAGTAATTATTTTTATAGGATCCCTTACACTTTTTCCTATTTTGTCTTGACTGAGGGAGTATCTTTTACAATACTCTACAATGTCTGTAAATGGATATTGGTACACATCTCCATAACTCATCAGGTTTAGTACTTCAATATAGTCATCCCTCACACCTTTTAGGAAGATGGTCCTAACTGTGGATGTGTCTAAGGAAAATTGCTTTGTCTTTTGGTAGTTATATAGGAACCTTTCTAGGTAATCTTCCAAACTTTCTTCCTCACATTTCTGCATTTTAAATATGTCATTCCTATCATCCCTAGGTCTGCAATAATCTTGATATTTATGGAGGAAAGTCTCCTTCATACCCTCCAAATATAAGATAGTGTATTCTCCTAGGCTCATAAGCCACCTTAATGGTGAGTCTTTTAGTGTGGATGGAAAGAGTTTTAGTTTTTGTGCATTATTAGTGTAATTATTACTCCTACATAGTATATCAAATTCAAACAAAAATGAATCAAGATCTTATGTTGACAAACCATGGAAGTGATGCAGTGAGGACAATGGAATATTCTTCATAGCAATGTATTTGGCGATGTCTAATATTGGGAATCCAAATTTCTATGTTTCATTGTTTGCATTTCCCTCTTCATCTACGATATCTCCAAATAATACTTTGTAGGATACTAGTGGCATTTCCCCACTAAGTGATGGTTCAACCACTAGTTTGTTTGGTATATATAATTGTTCCAATACCTTGCGTGTTTCCCCAATCACAGATGTAGCTTCCTCTATCACTACCTCTGTCTCTTTTCCATCTCCTCCCTATGATGGGATCTCCAGTGCTTCCCCTCTTGCTTTTTATATTATGCTTTCAATATGAACAGTGGCTTCGGATTTAGTGCCTTTGGCTATTGTTTTAATTGTTTCCTTTGAAATTTCTCCTCTGAGAATTGTTCCTGCACGAATTTTAGATGAATTAGTGTGGGGGGAGGTTTGCTCGTTGTTTTTTTTCTAATTTTTCTAAAATTTTGGAAGCAATAAATCTACATTTATTATCCCTATACCTACTCATAAAAAAGAAGAAACTCTAATACTAATGAAACACAAACTTTTAACTACTAAAGATAAGAGGACAACCTGACTTTGGAGAAAAACCACCAAAGTAGATGCGTAGGTTCTTACCTCTCATCTTACCGTCTTCTCTCCACCCTCAAATTGTCCTTAAATCCAATCCACACTCATCAAACCAATCAAACTCAAAATGCTACCTATTACTGTTTACAACTCCCCGAAAACTACGCCAAAATGGTGGTGTATATGTATATGCTTAGTATATTGTACTCATTTATATGTCAATCCAGGATTCGTAATCAAACAATTTGTTACCGTATATGTGTTGAAAATAGGTAACCTATCTATGTATGTTGTATCTATATCAATCATAAAATAATTAATAACATGACACCCTGTTTTTGGAATATATGAATACTTCACACAACTTCAAACTCAAAAGATAAAGATTATAAAAAAACTCTAAAACAAACACTCAATTGAAAAGGCTCTTTCTTAGATAACAAGTTTGTTCATTGTAGGCTCATGAAATGGAGAGATGAACTTAGAACTTGCTTCTTGTAGCATTTGAAATAGAAATTAACAATCCACTTTATTCACTCTTAGAAAGAAACCAATCATAACCCTATCAATTCCAATAAAAAAAAAATTAATGCAGGAAACAATAAATATGATTGAGAGGCTTCATTATATGGAGCATGAAGGTGAGAGATGAAGTCTTATGGTTCTTGTACCTTCTAATAACACCAAAATAATAAATTCAAAACAACAACATTTACTTACTTAACAATCCCACAGTTCTATCAAACTCTTATCAATTAAATATCAATCTGCAGAAATGGAAATGGAATTATCTACTCTTCTCAATGTATAACCATTTACTCACACTGATTCAAAATCAAGTAAATATGTACTTTACATACAAAACGTTATGTATTTAAAATCATTTATAACACACACAACTCACACAATTGACTTAAAACACACAAATACATGTACTGGGAGGTTTACCTTGGTTGGGGAGGTGGGCCCTTGCTAAACCAACGAGTCATGCCTAATGAAATTGCAGAATAAAACCCTTTACTCATGCTAACGAATTGCACAAAATATAATTTGTATTCCTTCAATTGATTGATTGAATCAACAATTCAACATTTCATTCAACATAACAATGTATATCATCCTTTACTTACTACTTACTTCTATCATCTACACAACATCCCTTTTTAGAGAAGGTTAGCCATTATAACCAATCTATAAGGATAATTATCAAATGGTTTCAAAATATTACAATGTGTAATTCATATCGTATCTCTAGGGATGGACTTCATCTTCATGACACGAAGTGCATGAGTGATGAAGTCTATCATGATCTCCAAAACTACCTCAAGATACTCCCGCCCAACTAACTTCTTGGAATCACCACCAGAATAATCGTTCAACATGTAATTCATGTATATAGGCGTTTAGTACCAGACTAGAATAGTCATAGCTATGGGTACCAGACCAATGCAATGGTAGTACCAAAGTAGGTGCAAGGTTGGTACCGGATGAGGCGCTAAGATGGTGGTATTGGATGAGGCGTTGAGCTAGTGGTACTGGAAGAGGCGTTGAGCTAGTGGTACTAGAAGAAATGTTGTGTTGGTACCAGAACAGGAGCTGAATTGGTAGTATCAGATCGTTGTAGAGTACTAGATCAGGAGGAATATCAGAACCAGATCAGGCAAGTTACGGGATCCAACAGAGTACCGGATCAAACGATTGTTGCAGTACTAGATCAGTGGTAGTACCGAATGGAGCTCCTTAATTAAGAGTAAAAGTAATTACGAGCATAAATAATCAACCATTTGATCCAATTTAATCAATAAAATCAATAAAATCATGCTTTAACATAGGTTACCTCTCTATGCACATGGATAAGGTCACAAAGTAGGTTTGTGGAGGAAATGGTCAATCATATACATATATCATAGGTAAAATAGACTTAGATAGAGGATAATATAAGATAATAGAAGTGTAAAAATGGAGACTCAAAATTAAGTGTTAAGTATGGTAGGGAAACTAAACATTACCCTTGTGATGCCCCCAATAACACACCTTCTCCTTGGGTTATGCACAACACCGGACTAGAGTGAAAATAATAGCCACTAAGGTAAAACAAGGAAAAATATAACTTCTTGAGATTATGATTCATTATCTGACTTCAACCAAATATCCTCATCAACATACCCATTATATTAAGTACAACACTTCATATGAAAAAATGAATAATTTACCTCATGATGTTGTAGGACCACCATCTCCGAAAGACTGTGTTGATTGGATGTGATGTGATTTTATAATCAAAACTGAAATATTCATTTGAGAGGGGATGTTAGGCTGACATGAGTGGTCACAATGATCATAATGATCATTGAGATCATTTTATTTATTCTCGGCTATCGAGAATGATCTCCTCTAGTTATCCCTGTGCATGGGGAGTAACATCTAGCTCCAATATGGGGACATTTTCTCACTGTAGAGTGCATCAGAACCTCATCTTCTATTGAAGTCAATAAATTCAACCTATAGCCACTTCTAACAACACCAAAACATCAACAATAAAGGTGGCATATATGATCCACCTATGTTAGTATAATAAAATCATGCCTAATTGTTTTTTGTATTTTCATCAATATATCGTTTTTTTTTTCTTTTCACAATATAAACATCAAACTAAGATAACATGGATGCATAGTAAATCAATGAAAAGTAACTACTAAAATAAATCAATGCAAGAACAGAACATGACCTACTTATCCTACCATCCTAACACTGCATGTCAACTTGAAAAGTTGGGTATAATCATAAAACTAATGAATCTATCCTAGCATTTCATCAAATCTTAGAGTTCTAACTTTTTTATTAATTACAAAACAAAACAAAAACATATCGAGCACAGAATAATCATTAGGTTGGATAATCATCATAACATAGACAAACATGAAATCAAACCCATGAGGGTGGGGAGGAGGGATAAAATCATAGCAAGATGTATCTCGACAATATTTCTCCACCCATATCTAGATAGGGTTTTGATAAGACAAAGTCTCACGAGGTTGACGCAAAGGATTCAAAGAATGTATATCTTGTCTATAATCACTCCTTGAGGCTTGGGATGGGATGAAAATAAATCAGATGGATTCTGGATAATTACTCAAGGGAAGGATTAAAAAATGGGATGTTAATGTTCTTCTTAAAGTTTACAACCTTCCTTTAAATTATAAGAAACACTTTTTCCTCGTAGAGAACTTGGGACTAGGAACATGGTTTCCCATCGTATCCTCGGTGATATAACAAGATGAAGGAAAATAAGAAGGTTGGAATCTTTCATCATGAAATTCCTATCCAAGGAGAATCATTGTATCATCTACATCAAAATTTGAGCATATAGGTGGTTGAATATATTCTTCATAGAATAAATCGAAGTGTCCGAATGAACATGTCCCAAACTCTCCAGGAAAAGGATGGGAATCATCATGAGGATGGTGCAACAATTCACTCCTAGGTGGTTGGAATAAATATGTTATCATGTCCTCTTCATGTTGCCAAAACTTTGAATCGTAGATGCAGGTAGATGTATTATGCATTCTTTATTTTACATCCATCATAGATATAATAGATAAGATTTCCATCAAAATGAAAATATATCATATCCCATCCACGTCTTCCAATGCATAGGAAATCATCAATATTTTTAATTGCATCATCATGCTCACCATAAAATTAATGGTTTGTTACATCCAAGGGTTCCTTAAATATCCCATCACTTTCCAATTCATAAGAGAAATATACATGGAAAAATTGGAAATGAGTACAACTTACCACATTCTCTTCTTCATGTGCAAGAGGAACCTAAGTTTGTATGATTTCATATTCATTAAATGGAGGAGAAAATGTCAATGTCTCATCTTCTTCATGAATTGGATATTCAACGTGTTGTTCTTAATCGAAGTGTTCTTCAATAAGTTCATAAACCAACTCCTGTTCTACTTTATGTACTTGGTGACTTTCCTCATGAGTCACATATTCAAGATCTTTTTCTTTAATCAAATCTTCATTGTATTCAATGGGGTTATATAAAATTCCCCTTTTTGGGGGGGCACCATAAGGTTATGAAGAATATCTTCATATCTTTGAGTTCTCGGGGCCCACCACTTGACAAGTTCATCAATGAAAACTGTAAAAGAGGATATACTCCTTGGAATTCAACAATTATTTAACCATTTATTTTGTATTTCTTAAAAATATACCAAGAACATCATTATTAATGTATATGCATGTCTTACATTTATATATAAAGAATATTTCAATAATTTCACAACATGAGAAACAACCAAAGAGGGATCACCATCAAATTTCAGCAATTATCCCCCGAATCTAGAGAAAAGTGATTTGGATATCCTAGAACATTCTTACTATCAAGGGAAGAAAACATTTCATGAAGTTCGAATGTGTTGTAGCTCCACTACTTGAGAATATGTAATACCACAAAGTTGAGAATAGGATGACACCTCAAAATATATCAATGGAATCTCCATATGACCTCTTTAGACAATCATCGTGAAAGATAAACAAAGGTATTCTTCCCTTAGTGGAGTCGCAAGTTAATATTATAGAATAAGGATCTGGGATAACCTTACCTAAATAATGTCATAGAAATAATGTCCCAATTATCCCCAATAACAACACCAAAATATTATCATAGGATTTTTACTTCTGTGAAGCCCTCTAGAAGATGTCAATCTTATGGAAAAATTGAATGTGTATACCATTCTCACCTTAGAATATACTTCCCTCATTTTGGTGAAGGAATGAGGTCCAACATAAGGGAGGCTTCCTGCTGACCTCTAGGAGTCAAGTAGCAATATTATCCAAGCCTACAACCCCTTATCTTGGTCATTTATATGTGATAGGCTAGGTGTATCGAAGATGAAGGGAAAATAAATTAAATGAGGTAATTGGGAAACCTGTATGATACAATAAACTCTTCAATGAATATAATCATCAATTACCAAGTTGTATATCATATCAATCACCTTGAGACACTAGATATCACATAAAACCAATTTCTATTATAAAATTCCAGAAATAAACTAGTTTATATCAACATATAGTGTTTTACAATAGAAATAGGAAAAACAACCTATAAAATTGGCAATCGACTCTTACAATTTAGCTTGCAACAAGAGGAACAATATCCAATTTCTAGAAAACAATTATGAGTCGATTTAAGTGAAAGTTTTGAGAGTTGTTGACAATGTAAGAATCACAAACATGAGACTAGATTCATCTACTTCATTAGGAAATAGATTCAAGCAACACTTTGAAAGATGAATTAGATCTTCAATAAGAATGAATATTTGAACCCTAAGGTGAAACCCCTCTTGGATAGTATGATCAAACCCTATAGGAAAACAACTCTTAGGCTGCAATGCCTCTTGGATCCTACATGTCATTTTATTTCTTCTAGAGTGTCTAGTTCAAGGATCAAATGGAATAAAATAAAAAACCCTAAGGCGCAAACCATATTGGACCTTCCTAGGGTTTCACTAGAACAAGGTAACATGCACCAAAAAATCAATTATCACATTATGTCATTAACAAAAATATTAACTTGAATATGATCACTTACCTATCCAAATAGATATGCTAAGAGAAACCCTAGTTGTAAACATATATCCATCCAAATTGAAAAACACATCCATAAAAATCCATTCTCCAAAAGTGTGCACTAGATTCCAAGAGACCTAGAAGAGTAGCGCAAAATTCTTCTAGAGTTCTCTCTCACAAGTGTGAGGAGTGTGATGACGATTAAATAATTTTAATTCTCCCTCTATTTATATGAGGTAACCAAGCACTATGTTTCCACATAATTGAGTAAAACAATGATAATCCATGCCAAAAGTGGGGTCGACCCCTCAAAATAGCCTCTACAATAATAAATCATGCAAAATAGCCATCATAAAGCCACACATGTGGTGAAATCAAACCTACAATGGATTAAAGATGGACTCCCAAGGCCATGTGTCATTGTCTAAGGTTCCAGAAAGTTGGAAGGATTTCATGTCACATCAAATAATCATGTCGTATCCATGCGGAAATCAAAGCCCATCATCTCCATCAAACCCTATCACATGACGCCATCACATAAAGCCTAGCATTCAAGGTGGAGAGAGGGTGTATCTCATCTCTACATGGTTTCCAACCCAAACCATGTGAGACATCCTCCATCAAGTGGATGAGTATGGTGTGAGTGTACTTTCCAAAGTTTGAGATTTCTTCCCATATGTGTGCCATCAAGGCTATATCTAGCAAATGCAAGCCCATATGTCCATCATCCAAGGTCCAAATGATGTGAGAGATTGTATATTAGTATGCTAAGCCATACAATGACTCAACAGTCTACATCACATGTGTCGTATCTTGTAAAATATGAAAAATATCCTAGGTGAAAGTAGGGGACGCCCTTCAAAGAATCATGTTAAGTGCATCCAAATCAAATAAAAGTATGGAATCAAGTAATACCAATGTTCACAAGATATAATACTCCTTAAATCATATAAATTAAGTTGTTACTTAACATAGAAGTGACATAAAAAATTCATATCAGGTATCCCCTTCAAACTTCACATTAGATCATAACTTTATGGAAGATGTTAAGTTTAAGTATGGAAGGACCATCATCAAAACCTATTAGATGTGTCAACCAAAGAAGAAAGGAAAATGTCCAAACAGAGGGATATATCTTGAGGGAAATAAGAAAGAAAATAACCCTTCAAGAGTAAGTGTGATAGTGAGACATGCTAAGCTTGCGTTTTGTCTTATGGAATCACTTGGTCCATTTCTAGGAGTGCATTTGTAGAGGGTGTGCTTTCTCTTTAGTTACATCTTTCTAGGTTCTATGTTTTCCAACCCATTAATATGCATGTTATATTGTCCTTTTATTAATTTTCAAGTCCCCTTTGTAATTTTCCAAGCATTATCACCCAATGCTTTGGTACTAGGGATTATGCAGAAAGGGAAGAGATCAAGTATGGTCCAACTTTTAAAAGTCCTCGCTAACCCATTTCTTTCTATCTTTCATAAAAAGAAAATCTTTATCTTTTTTACTAGCAGTTACAATCAACCAATGTTCTTTTATCCCCTCTTCTCATGAGAGAATGAACCATGACCCATTACCAAAGTCTGGTATGTTGTGACAAGGTCCAAGATGGTAAGTGTTAAGTATGACTGGGAAACAAAACGTTACCTTTGTTAGAATACCTGAGTAATACCCCTTGTGGAAGACAACATGAGACTAGAGTGCAAATGATGGCGACCAAGGTGAATATTAAAGGAAAAAAAATATAACTTCTTGAGCTTATGATTCATTATCCAACTTCAACCAATGATCCTCATCCACATGCATAGTATATTAAGTACATCACTTTATATGAAAAAAGGAATAATGTACCTCATGATGACGTTATACCACCATTTTCCAAAGATTGTGTTGATTGGATGTGATGAGTATT
>ML805103.1:129295-166447 GCA_009831015.1 Picea engelmannii | reverse complement strand
AGTCATCCCTCACACCTTTTAGGAAGATGGTCCTAACTGTGGATGTGTCTAAGGAAAATTGCTTTGTCTTTTGGTAGTTATATAGGAACCTTTCTAGGTAATCTTCCAAACTTTCTTCCTCACATTTCTGCATTTTAAATATGTCATTCCTATCATCCCTAGGTCTGCAATAATCTTGATATTTATGGAGGAAAGTCTCCTTCATACCCTCCAAATATAAGATAGTGTATTCTCCTAGGCTCATAAGCCACCTTAATGGTGAGTCTTTTAGTGTGGATGGAAAGAGTTTTAGTTTTTGTGCATTATTAGTGTAATTATTACTCCTACATAGTATATCAAATTCAAACAAAAATGAATCAAGATCTTATGTTGACAAACCATGGAAGTGATGCAGTGAGGACAATGGAATATTCTTCATAGCAATGTATTTGGCGATGTCTAATATTGGGAATCCAAATTTCTATGTTTCATTGTTTGCATTTCCCTCTTCATCTACGATATCTCCAAATAATACTTTGTAGGATACTAGTGGCATTTCCCCACTAAGTGATGGTTCAACCACTAGTTTGTTTGGTATATATAATTGTTCCAATACCTTGCGTGTTTCCCCAATCACAGATGTAGCTTCCTCTATCACTACCTCTGTCTCTTTTCCATCTCCTCCCTATGATGGGATCTCCAGTGCTTCCCCTCTTGCTTTTTATATTATGCTTTCAATATGAACAGTGGCTTCGGATTTAGTGCCTTTGGCTATTGTTTTAATTGTTTCCTTTGAAATTTCTCCTCTGAGAATTGTTCCTGCACGAATTTTAGATGAATTAGTGTGGGGGGAGGTTTGCTCGTTGTTTTTTTTCTAATTTTTCTAAAATTTTGGAAGCAATAAATCTACATTTATTATCCCTATACCTACTCATAAAAAAGAAGAAACTCTAATACTAATGAAACACAAACTTTTAACTACTAAAGATAAGAGGACAACCTGACTTTGGAGAAAAACCACCAAAGTAGATGCGTAGGTTCTTACCTCTCATCTTACCGTCTTCTCTCCACCCTCAAATTGTCCTTAAATCCAATCCACACTCATCAAACCAATCAAACTCAAAATGCTACCTATTACTGTTTACAACTCCCCGAAAACTACGCCAAAATGGTGGTGTATATGTATATGCTTAGTATATTGTACTCATTTATATGTCAATCCAGGATTCGTAATCAAACAATTTGTTACCGTATATGTGTTGAAAATAGGTAACCTATCTATGTATGTTGTATCTATATCAATCATAAAATAATTAATAACATGACACCCTGTTTTTGGAATATATGAATACTTCACACAACTTCAAACTCAAAAGATAAAGATTATAAAAAAACTCTAAAACAAACACTCAATTGAAAAGGCTCTTTCTTAGATAACAAGTTTGTTCATTGTAGGCTCATGAAATGGAGAGATGAACTTAGAACTTGCTTCTTGTAGCATTTGAAATAGAAATTAACAATCCACTTTATTCACTCTTAGAAAGAAACCAATCATAACCCTATCAATTCCAATAAAAAAAAAATTAATGCAGGAAACAATAAATATGATTGAGAGGCTTCATTATATGGAGCATGAAGGTGAGAGATGAAGTCTTATGGTTCTTGTACCTTCTAATAACACCAAAATAATAAATTCAAAACAACAACATTTACTTACTTAACAATCCCACAGTTCTATCAAACTCTTATCAATTAAATATCAATCTGCAGAAATGGAAATGGAATTATCTACTCTTCTCAATGTATAACCATTTACTCACACTGATTCAAAATCAAGTAAATATGTACTTTACATACAAAACGTTATGTATTTAAAATCATTTATAACACACACAACTCACACAATTGACTTAAAACACACAAATACATGTACTGGGAGGTTTACCTTGGTTGGGGAGGTGGGCCCTTGCTAAACCAACGAGTCATGCCTAATGAAATTGCAGAATAAAACCCTTTACTCATGCTAACGAATTGCACAAAATATAATTTGTATTCCTTCAATTGATTGATTGAATCAACAATTCAACATTTCATTCAACATAACAATGTATATCATCCTTTACTTACTACTTACTTCTATCATCTACACAACATCCCTTTTTAGAGAAGGTTAGCCATTATAACCAATCTATAAGGATAATTATCAAATGGTTTCAAAATATTACAATGTGTAATTCATATCGTATCTCTAGGGATGGACTTCATCTTCATGACACGAAGTGCATGAGTGATGAAGTCTATCATGATCTCCAAAACTACCTCAAGATACTCCCGCCCAACTAACTTCTTGGAATCACCACCAGAATAATCGTTCAACATGTAATTCATGTATATAGGCGTTTAGTACCAGACTAGAATAGTCATAGCTATGGGTACCAGACCAATGCAATGGTAGTACCAAAGTAGGTGCAAGGTTGGTACCGGATGAGGCGCTAAGATGGTGGTATTGGATGAGGCGTTGAGCTAGTGGTACTGGAAGAGGCGTTGAGCTAGTGGTACTAGAAGAAATGTTGTGTTGGTACCAGAACAGGAGCTGAATTGGTAGTATCAGATCGTTGTAGAGTACTAGATCAGGAGGAATATCAGAACCAGATCAGGCAAGTTACGGGATCCAACAGAGTACCGGATCAAACGATTGTTGCAGTACTAGATCAGTGGTAGTACCGAATGGAGCTCCTTAATTAAGAGTAAAAGTAATTACGAGCATAAATAATCAACCATTTGATCCAATTTAATCAATAAAATCAATAAAATCATGCTTTAACATAGGTTACCTCTCTATGCACATGGATAAGGTCACAAAGTAGGTTTGTGGAGGAAATGGTCAATCATATACATATATCATAGGTAAAATAGACTTAGATAGAGGATAATATAAGATAATAGAAGTGTAAAAATGGAGACTCAAAATTAAGTGTTAAGTATGGTAGGGAAACTAAACATTACCCTTGTGATGCCCCCAATAACACACCTTCTCCTTGGGTTATGCACAACACCGGACTAGAGTGAAAATAATAGCCACTAAGGTAAAACAAGGAAAAATATAACTTCTTGAGATTATGATTCATTATCTGACTTCAACCAAATATCCTCATCAACATACCCATTATATTAAGTACAACACTTCATATGAAAAAATGAATAATTTACCTCATGATGTTGTAGGACCACCATCTCCGAAAGACTGTGTTGATTGGATGTGATGTGATTTTATAATCAAAACTGAAATATTCATTTGAGAGGGGATGTTAGGCTGACATGAGTGGTCACAATGATCATAATGATCATTGAGATCATTTTATTTATTCTCGGCTATCGAGAATGATCTCCTCTAGTTATCCCTGTGCATGGGGAGTAACATCTAGCTCCAATATGGGGACATTTTCTCACTGTAGAGTGCATCAGAACCTCATCTTCTATTGAAGTCAATAAATTCAACCTATAGCCACTTCTAACAACACCAAAACATCAACAATAAAGGTGGCATATATGATCCACCTATGTTAGTATAATAAAATCATGCCTAATTGTTTTTTGTATTTTCATCAATATATCGTTTTTTTTTTCTTTTCACAATATAAACATCAAACTAAGATAACATGGATGCATAGTAAATCAATGAAAAGTAACTACTAAAATAAATCAATGCAAGAACAGAACATGACCTACTTATCCTACCATCCTAACACTGCATGTCAACTTGAAAAGTTGGGTATAATCATAAAACTAATGAATCTATCCTAGCATTTCATCAAATCTTAGAGTTCTAACTTTTTTATTAATTACAAAACAAAACAAAAACATATCGAGCACAGAATAATCATTAGGTTGGATAATCATCATAACATAGACAAACATGAAATCAAACCCATGAGGGTGGGGAGGAGGGATAAAATCATAGCAAGATGTATCTCGACAATATTTCTCCACCCATATCTAGATAGGGTTTTGATAAGACAAAGTCTCACGAGGTTGACGCAAAGGATTCAAAGAATGTATATCTTGTCTATAATCACTCCTTGAGGCTTGGGATGGGATGAAAATAAATCAGATGGATTCTGGATAATTACTCAAGGGAAGGATTAAAAAATGGGATGTTAATGTTCTTCTTAAAGTTTACAACCTTCCTTTAAATTATAAGAAACACTTTTTCCTCGTAGAGAACTTGGGACTAGGAACATGGTTTCCCATCGTATCCTCGGTGATATAACAAGATGAAGGAAAATAAGAAGGTTGGAATCTTTCATCATGAAATTCCTATCCAAGGAGAATCATTGTATCATCTACATCAAAATTTGAGCATATAGGTGGTTGAATATATTCTTCATAGAATAAATCGAAGTGTCCGAATGAACATGTCCCAAACTCTCCAGGAAAAGGATGGGAATCATCATGAGGATGGTGCAACAATTCACTCCTAGGTGGTTGGAATAAATATGTTATCATGTCCTCTTCATGTTGCCAAAACTTTGAATCGTAGATGCAGGTAGATGTATTATGCATTCTTTATTTTACATCCATCATAGATATAATAGATAAGATTTCCATCAAAATGAAAATATATCATATCCCATCCACGTCTTCCAATGCATAGGAAATCATCAATATTTTTAATTGCATCATCATGCTCACCATAAAATTAATGGTTTGTTACATCCAAGGGTTCCTTAAATATCCCATCACTTTCCAATTCATAAGAGAAATATACATGGAAAAATTGGAAATGAGTACAACTTACCACATTCTCTTCTTCATGTGCAAGAGGAACCTAAGTTTGTATGATTTCATATTCATTAAATGGAGGAGAAAATGTCAATGTCTCATCTTCTTCATGAATTGGATATTCAACGTGTTGTTCTTAATCGAAGTGTTCTTCAATAAGTTCATAAACCAACTCCTGTTCTACTTTATGTACTTGGTGACTTTCCTCATGAGTCACATATTCAAGATCTTTTTCTTTAATCAAATCTTCATTGTATTCAATGGGGTTATATAAAATTCCCCTTTTTGGGGGGGCACCATAAGGTTATGAAGAATATCTTCATATCTTTGAGTTCTCGGGGCCCACCACTTGACAAGTTCATCAATGAAAACTGTAAAAGAGGATATACTCCTTGGAATTCAACAATTATTTAACCATTTATTTTGTATTTCTTAAAAATATACCAAGAACATCATTATTAATGTATATGCATGTCTTACATTTATATATAAAGAATATTTCAATAATTTCACAACATGAGAAACAACCAAAGAGGGATCACCATCAAATTTCAGCAATTATCCCCCGAATCTAGAGAAAAGTGATTTGGATATCCTAGAACATTCTTACTATCAAGGGAAGAAAACATTTCATGAAGTTCGAATGTGTTGTAGCTCCACTACTTGAGAATATGTAATACCACAAAGTTGAGAATAGGATGACACCTCAAAATATATCAATGGAATCTCCATATGACCTCTTTAGACAATCATCGTGAAAGATAAACAAAGGTATTCTTCCCTTAGTGGAGTCGCAAGTTAATATTATAGAATAAGGATCTGGGATAACCTTACCTAAATAATGTCATAGAAATAATGTCCCAATTATCCCCAATAACAACACCAAAATATTATCATAGGATTTTTACTTCTGTGAAGCCCTCTAGAAGATGTCAATCTTATGGAAAAATTGAATGTGTATACCATTCTCACCTTAGAATATACTTCCCTCATTTTGGTGAAGGAATGAGGTCCAACATAAGGGAGGCTTCCTGCTGACCTCTAGGAGTCAAGTAGCAATATTATCCAAGCCTACAACCCCTTATCTTGGTCATTTATATGTGATAGGCTAGGTGTATCGAAGATGAAGGGAAAATAAATTAAATGAGGTAATTGGGAAACCTGTATGATACAATAAACTCTTCAATGAATATAATCATCAATTACCAAGTTGTATATCATATCAATCACCTTGAGACACTAGATATCACATAAAACCAATTTCTATTATAAAATTCCAGAAATAAACTAGTTTATATCAACATATAGTGTTTTACAATAGAAATAGGAAAAACAACCTATAAAATTGGCAATCGACTCTTACAATTTAGCTTGCAACAAGAGGAACAATATCCAATTTCTAGAAAACAATTATGAGTCGATTTAAGTGAAAGTTTTGAGAGTTGTTGACAATGTAAGAATCACAAACATGAGACTAGATTCATCTACTTCATTAGGAAATAGATTCAAGCAACACTTTGAAAGATGAATTAGATCTTCAATAAGAATGAATATTTGAACCCTAAGGTGAAACCCCTCTTGGATAGTATGATCAAACCCTATAGGAAAACAACTCTTAGGCTGCAATGCCTCTTGGATCCTACATGTCATTTTATTTCTTCTAGAGTGTCTAGTTCAAGGATCAAATGGAATAAAATAAAAAACCCTAAGGCGCAAACCATATTGGACCTTCCTAGGGTTTCACTAGAACAAGGTAACATGCACCAAAAAATCAATTATCACATTATGTCATTAACAAAAATATTAACTTGAATATGATCACTTACCTATCCAAATAGATATGCTAAGAGAAACCCTAGTTGTAAACATATATCCATCCAAATTGAAAAACACATCCATAAAAATCCATTCTCCAAAAGTGTGCACTAGATTCCAAGAGACCTAGAAGAGTAGCGCAAAATTCTTCTAGAGTTCTCTCTCACAAGTGTGAGGAGTGTGATGACGATTAAATAATTTTAATTCTCCCTCTATTTATATGAGGTAACCAAGCACTATGTTTCCACATAATTGAGTAAAACAATGATAATCCATGCCAAAAGTGGGGTCGACCCCTCAAAATAGCCTCTACAATAATAAATCATGCAAAATAGCCATCATAAAGCCACACATGTGGTGAAATCAAACCTACAATGGATTAAAGATGGACTCCCAAGGCCATGTGTCATTGTCTAAGGTTCCAGAAAGTTGGAAGGATTTCATGTCACATCAAATAATCATGTCGTATCCATGCGGAAATCAAAGCCCATCATCTCCATCAAACCCTATCACATGACGCCATCACATAAAGCCTAGCATTCAAGGTGGAGAGAGGGTGTATCTCATCTCTACATGGTTTCCAACCCAAACCATGTGAGACATCCTCCATCAAGTGGATGAGTATGGTGTGAGTGTACTTTCCAAAGTTTGAGATTTCTTCCCATATGTGTGCCATCAAGGCTATATCTAGCAAATGCAAGCCCATATGTCCATCATCCAAGGTCCAAATGATGTGAGAGATTGTATATTAGTATGCTAAGCCATACAATGACTCAACAGTCTACATCACATGTGTCGTATCTTGTAAAATATGAAAAATATCCTAGGTGAAAGTAGGGGACGCCCTTCAAAGAATCATGTTAAGTGCATCCAAATCAAATAAAAGTATGGAATCAAGTAATACCAATGTTCACAAGATATAATACTCCTTAAATCATATAAATTAAGTTGTTACTTAACATAGAAGTGACATAAAAAATTCATATCAGGTATCCCCTTCAAACTTCACATTAGATCATAACTTTATGGAAGATGTTAAGTTTAAGTATGGAAGGACCATCATCAAAACCTATTAGATGTGTCAACCAAAGAAGAAAGGAAAATGTCCAAACAGAGGGATATATCTTGAGGGAAATAAGAAAGAAAATAACCCTTCAAGAGTAAGTGTGATAGTGAGACATGCTAAGCTTGCGTTTTGTCTTATGGAATCACTTGGTCCATTTCTAGGAGTGCATTTGTAGAGGGTGTGCTTTCTCTTTAGTTACATCTTTCTAGGTTCTATGTTTTCCAACCCATTAATATGCATGTTATATTGTCCTTTTATTAATTTTCAAGTCCCCTTTGTAATTTTCCAAGCATTATCACCCAATGCTTTGGTACTAGGGATTATGCAGAAAGGGAAGAGATCAAGTATGGTCCAACTTTTAAAAGTCCTCGCTAACCCATTTCTTTCTATCTTTCATAAAAAGAAAATCTTTATCTTTTTTACTAGCAGTTACAATCAACCAATGTTCTTTTATCCCCTCTTCTCATGAGAGAATGAACCATGACCCATTACCAAAGTCTGGTATGTTGTGACAAGGTCCAAGATGGTAAGTGTTAAGTATGACTGGGAAACAAAACGTTACCTTTGTTAGAATACCTGAGTAATACCCCTTGTGGAAGACAACATGAGACTAGAGTGCAAATGATGGCGACCAAGGTGAATATTAAAGGAAAAAAAATATAACTTCTTGAGCTTATGATTCATTATCCAACTTCAACCAATGATCCTCATCCACATGCATAGTATATTAAGTACATCACTTTATATGAAAAAAGGAATAATGTACCTCATGATGACGTTATACCACCATTTTCCAAAGATTGTGTTGATTGGATGTGATGAGTATTGTTGAGCAAAAGTGAAAAAGGAATATAAGAGGGGTTGTTGGGCTTCCATGTGTGGACACGTTGATAACCATGGTTTTCAGGATCATTGTCATCATTTTTGGCCATGCGAAATTATATCTTCTATTTACCCCTAGGCATGAGGGGTAAAACTAAATTGTTAAAACATTTAAAGGAAATAACATGATTAAGGACATAGTCTAAACATTCTACTTTTTATCCCATTTTCTGTGCATATATTTTGATTAATTTTTCCCAAAATCTAATGAAAATTTGTTGAAACTGCATATTTGAGTGGTCGAGTCCCTATAATACAAGTGCCCCAAGGGTCTTTCAAGATGCTGAATCCACTTATATATTAAAAAAGGAAATTTAAACAACAAAAAATTGTGATTTCACCCAAACTTATATAGCCAAATTCCACTGAAAATTTTCAAAAAGTAGAACGTTTAGACAACATCGTTGTTAGGAATTTTAAAATGAATAACAATGATATACATCCCATTTCATGTTTAAAATCAACTAGAGTCATGTTCACAAAATCAAATAGAGTCTCATGGAATTCATGTGGTGTCATATATATACCTATTTTCATAGCTTCCTCTATTATGGTGCTATGAAAACAAGACTTTTTGTCAAATTAACCTGAGCCTATTCTACATGTCTTTTTTTCTATGTGAGGGTGTCTCTTTATCAACTATCCAACTCACTAAACCCTTGTGTTTTACAATAGGTGGAATTTCACCACAAATGATTCTACCTCAATGTTAGTCCCAACCCTTATCTCTCTAGCTTGGTTCTATATGGCCCCTTTACTTGGATCTCTCTCAATATTTGGTATATAATGCAACATTTACCAAAGGCTTGACTCACAAATGATGACTAGTGAGTCATGATTCAATACCCTCTTCTTTAATTAATTCCTAATGATATCCTAAGTGAACAAATCACATAGAAGGAAGAGGATTTTACAATGAGGCTGCAAAGGCCTTTTTACCATAAATAAAATCCATAACCCTAACCCCAGAAGATGAAAATCCAACAATTTTGTGGACCCCGTTTTGGGTTGTTTGGTGTATCAACTTCTCAGGGGCGTAGCTTTGGCATACGATCTCCGTTTTGGGTGCACAATATCTCATTGGAAAGGTATTGTTGAGGAGATTCATTTTGGTGGAAAAATTATAGTGTCTACGTATAATTGAGAAGATTAATCCCGAAAAACCTTCATTTAGGCCCTCAAAATGGCCCCAGAAGTTAAAAACTACTAGAAATAGTAAATTAGCAAAATTGTCAGAAAATTATTTTGAGCCAATTGGAAAAGGTGGGTGGCTACCGATATCCACCAGGATAAATACTCACTCCTTAGGAAGAAATGATATCCATTGCGTTGATTTCCTTGGGGGAGAGGGAAAAGCATTTGTTGAATCTGCATCTTGAAGAGTTTCTTGCCTTGTTGGAGAAGTTACACTACTTAGCTTGTTGAAGGTTTTCATGAACCAATGGTTGGAAAGGTTGGACCTTTTTAACCAGTCTGGCTACATGATATTCGTGTGTGTAGAAGGAATATTTACACTTTGCTGCAATCTTGTTGACCTGCTTCTACTGGATAGAAGGTGCTTGGACTGAGGCTGCAATGGTGTTCTTTTGTTCATGCTTTGAATAGACTGTGAAGAAGATGAATTTTGTAGTATGATATACTAACTTGTGGAACTGTTTAGGTGGGATAGTAGTTGGAATTACCTATGGTATCCTGTAGAGATGACCCCCCAGAGTAAAAATGACACTATGGGGTCGAGACTCATAAATAGTATGTAACTTCCACAGATATGGATGGCCCAAGAGAACATCACAAAAATTCAGAGGGAAAACATCACATAATACCTCATCCTTGAAGGGATGGATGTTGTATGACAATATACACTATTGGCTGACACAAACATCTCGTCCCTGGCGAAGCCACCCAATGTTGTATGGTTGCGGGTGTGGTGTTGTCGACAATCCCAATTTTTTGATGACCTCTTTTGAGATGAGGTTCTTTTGGCTTCCTCTATTAACAATAAAATTCAATTGGGTCCCCTTCACCCACATATGTGAATGAAAAATGTGTTCCCCCTCTTTAGAATATGTTGGTTCTTCTGGTTGAATTGTTGTGGTCATGACAATAACAGTGGGGTCTGCGTCATTGATCTATCTTCTATCAATATTTTCATAATCAAATTATGAAACATGGTTTGGATGCTTGTCTATTATCTCGGCCACCAATGACTGTTTTGAGCGACATTCATCAGTGTTGTGCCAGAGGATTTTGTGGAAATCGTGCCATTTTCCAGTGTCCTTCTTCGTCTTTCTGTGACCCTTCTTTTCCAGTGGCTTTGATTGGTTTTCGAGATGTTGTTTGTTAGGGTCACCTTTATCATAATTTGGTTGTAGTGAATATGCAGACACGAACTCCCATTTTTTCAGGTGCTTAAACTTCTGCTTAATTTTAACAACATATCGATAAGAAAAACTGAGTGATGAGATGTCCAGAAAATCATTTCAGTTTGGATGTATCTGTGTAGAGCCCTATGGTATCCCAGAACCAAATTTGGGTCAGATTCTTTGATACCCAACTTGGTGCACAAGGTATGGAAGGTATTGGTGAACTCCATAACTTCTTGGCCCCTTTCTTACCGCAGTGTGGTCCATCTCATGTACCAGTCCTCATAGTTTCCAACAGGGTAATACTGTTCCTTTAATGCATCCATAATAAAATACCAACTTGGCTCGACCCCATATATTCCAGAATCCTCTGTGGAAATTTTCTCCCAGTAATTTTCCCACCAATGTTTGACATGGGGGAGAGACTTAAGGAGTGCAAAGGTGATCTTTTCCCTGTCGGAGAAATTATGAACATAGAAATAACCTTCTAGTAGATTTAACCATTTTTTTAAGTCATCTGCATCTATCTGTCCTTCAAATATGGAAATATAAAAATTAACTTGTACCTTGAATGGTGAGCTACTTCCAAACTAGTCATTTTATGAAGAAACTCTTGTTGTTATCAGCAGGCATTGAAGGATATGGGAAAAATTCTCCATCATTATGTCCCCCTGTCACATGAGAGCTTTATCAAGCAACACATTAATAGAATCATATGCTCTATTTTTTTTTCTTTTCTTCCACAATGAACGGTTTCTTGGACATGAGAGAGTGATTGACTTCAAGAGAGAAAAGATCGTGACCCGACTTGCTATACTCAGATGTCGTCGGGGACATGCATTGAAAAATGATCAAGAGTATCCTACTATGATACCACTAGTCTGGATTATTTTTGACACAAAATTAGAGCGAAGATATAATAAATAAATGTACAGAGATATCTCAGATAATATAACATAAATGTATTAGAGATGCAACCATAAACAAAGAGATACAGTAATACAAAATTTTCTATTAATGAGCGAAAATGTACAAAGGCTATAAAAATACAGAGTGAAAGACTCACTAGAATGGTGGCAGCTTATCTCTGAGAAGAGATGTATCCACTACTCGCATTCACAAGAAGATAATTTTACAATGGGGCTCCAAAGGCCCTTTTATCTTAAATAAAATCCAAAACCCTAACCCCGAAAGATGAAAAGCCAACAATTTTGTGGACCCCAGTTTGGATAGTTTGGTGTATCAACTTCCCAGGGACGTAACTTTGGCAGGCGATCTTCGTTTTAGGCGCACGATATCTCGTTAGAAAGGTATCGTTGAAGAGATTCAGTTTGGAGGCTCAATCAAAGCCTTTGGCTCTCATTGAGAAGCTCGATCCCGAAAAACCTTCATTTAGTCCCTCAAAATGGCCCTGGAGGTTAAAAACTACTAAAAATAGTAAATTACCAAAATTGCAAGAAAATTGTTTTGTTTTAGTTGGAAAAGGTGGGTGCCCACCGATATCCACCTGCATCACCGATGGATAAACTATTGGGTATGTGTTATATTCGCACAACTAGACCTAGTGTGTGTATTGTGTTGGGAATGCTAGGGGTCCATTGGGGGGCTCACAAGGGGGTGGATCCCCCTTGTTTGGGGAGTTTTGTGGAAGCACCCCCATAAAAAAAAATTGGCATTCTTTGCATCTATTTTTAGCAATTTTTTGGCACATAGTTTTCTAATTCTGGTAAAGGAATTAGGGTTGCTGACTAATTTGGGTCAATGTATTAGGGTTTTTTGATGTCGTGGGATAATATATATATTGGATTGTAAAAAGTGAATAAAATAAAGAATAAAATATTATAGGTGTGACTATAAACATGTTGGTTTTCCTAGTTTGGATTTCTAAGGTAAAAAATTGTGTGTAATGTGTGTGTTCCATTCTATCTTTTCTATTTTTATTAAGAATCTATTTGTAGTAATTTATTGTATAAGGCTAAACCCCATATTCAAGATTCACTAGTGGGATTGATGGTTTGGTTCGAGATATTAAGTGCACTCTAACACACAACAAGAAGCGAGTGAAAGAGAATCTCTTAAGGTGACCAAAATTGCATATTGTGGAGAAAAATACAGAGTGAAATACAAGTTATATGAGAGTGAAAAAACAACTCTTTCCCACCTACATTTCCCTCCTCCATTGTGGTTTTAAACTCACCATCCCACTGGAAATACAACCCAGAACGACCTCACCTACAATGTTAATTTTTGCTATGCTTGGACCTCACAAAACACCTCAAAATCAATCTATAAATTTAAAGAACATGATTACTCCACAATTACATAACTTAGGGCTCAAACACAGGAAATATAATTAAATCCATGTTATGTGGCCACCCAAAAATATTTTTGTTTGGTGAAAATGCAATCCTTACGACCTTTGAACAAATAATTAAACTAATAAATTATACATGTAATCTAGCCTCAACCCATCCATATGCTCTAGGACCAGAGGGAGGATAAATTTTTATAAATCTCATGCATGCAAGATATATGTAGTTTAAATTCATTTAGATACTTTAGGGTCATAGTTGGGAGACAATAAATATTATTGAGCAGGAGGAGAGTTTTATATTCATAATTTTAATATATTTAATTGATTGATTATTGTGTTCATGATGATGATGATGTAGTGTTGATTAGCCAAAATTAGGTAGGGTTAAACCTTTAACTATTTCTATCTGTCGAAATTTGGTTAGGCAATATCTTCCTATATTACAATTTTAAATTTATCACATTGTTAATTTTAATGTAAAAATGGATTCAACACAGTTCAATACCCCTAGTGAAACCAAACTATGTAATGTTATCATTTAATATTTGTAATTCTATTAATCCAAAATTATTCTTGTTGAATATTACAACAAAAATGTTAATTTCATTTTTTTCTATTGTAGGATTTTAAGCACAAACCAAGATCTAGTTGTGAGAAAAAACTATACTAGAAAAATTGCAAGGAAAAGAGAGAAGAGAGAATGAAATAACACCCAAAAAGACAATATTGTTGAGGAACGAATTTGAATTTAACTTGTATATTAATTCTTGGCATGAGTACAATATATAGACTCTCTAGGGAGAAAAGGAGATGCACATAAGGTTGGGGTTCTTTGTGCATGCACTAGTTAGATTTAATCAATTCTTAACTATTCAATACCATGGGTCAATACCACAAGTTGCTAAGTGGTAAATGATAAGTTTTACTCCATTAATAATAAAGGAAATTCACACTTCCTAAGAAAATAAGTTATCCACATCCAATGTGCATTAGTTTCCCATTCAATGCCATATGTTAGACTTGCTATAAATAACACTGATAAAAATAGGCAACCCCCTTATTTTTAGGAATAGCTAAAAATGCATGTCCCTTGAAAAGTGGAATGTTGTACAATACTCTCACAATTATTTTTTAGTCTTTGGGAAAGGACCGTGCTTTATATAACATTTAGACAATTACATAATTCAAGAAGAAGGCTACATGCTCTACAATTTTAACCTTTTCTAGTTTAGCATAAGTGGATTGTGTCTAGGTAATCTTTATTGCAATTACAATTTTAGATTAATGAAATTATTATTTTCTATCTATAAATGGATTCAACACCCATGAATTCCCCTAGTGGAACTAGATTATGCAATGTTAACATATGATACTCATAATTCCATCAATCCAAAAATATTCTTGTCGGATTTGAAGAAAAAAATGCCAATACAACCAAACAATCACCATAATCCAACCAAACAATATTTATTGAAATTACAATTATGGATGGATGAAATTATTATTTTTAATGTTAAAATAGATTGAACACCCTTGAAGACCCCTGGTGCAAAAAAATTACACAATGTTAACATTTGATATATTTGCAATTCCATCAATAAAAAAATATTCTTCTCTAATTTCAAGTCAAAAACAACAAATTCCCTTCACATTATTTAAATGATCTATGATTAAACCTTTTGTTAATTACCATCATCAAAATCCAATAAGGCAATATTTACCAAATTTACAATTTTCGATGGATGAAATTGTTATTTTTATTGAACAAATTGGTTGAATTTTCCCTCGAAGATCCTTGGTGGAACTACGTTATGCAATGTTAAGATATAAGATATAAAATTCCATCAATTTAGAATGATTACAGTTGGGCCAAAAATTCCACTTTCCCTTTCCATTATTTTGAGTGGATAAAAAAGAGTCAATTTGTAAAATTCCAGAAATGCCACTTTCCCTTTCCATTATTTTGGGTGGATGAAAAAGACTCAATTTGTAAAATGATTAGGTTGTGATATAACTTAATAAGAAGGCTAAATGTTTCACGATTCCTCCCTTTTTGTATTTCCCATCATCAGAACCATAAATTATTGAAATTACAATTTTAGACTAATGGAATTGTCATATTTATTGTAAAATAGATTCAACACCTTCAAATACACCTTGTTAGATGTTAACTTCTGATATATGTAATTCCATGAATCCAAAATTGTTCTTTCTATATTTCAAGACAAAATGCAAGTTTCCTTTCCCATTATTTTGAGTGGCTAGAAAAGAGCCAATTCTTACAAATTTTAAACTACAACGACTGAAGAAGGCTATACATTTTATAATTTTGACCTTTTCTAAACATAAAATCTAGCTTGAAAATATTTATGAAAATTGAAATCATTATATTATATGGCTAGATCTTGATCATAATATTTACAATAGATATGGCCAAATGATCAACTTGACTAACCCTCCTAGAATAAGTTTGTGCAATATTAATTTTTAATATTTACAATTTCATCAATTAAAATTAATTATTACCAAATTCTAAATGAAAATTACTAATTTTCTTTGCTTAGTTGACTTTGTGCACATGCATTAAGACTTTGCTTTAACTTTCAATGTAACAAGTTCTAACTATTTTAAGAAAAAAATCCAATTCATAAAACATTTAAACTTCCACAAAACTTGTAAAATATAGAAAATAAAATAATGAAATAATGAATCCCTACGAAAAGACATTTAAAATAGCATCCTTCTAACGAATCGCCTCAGGGATTTTAAGCACAAGCCAATATCTAGGGAGAAAAGGAAATGCACATAATGTTGAGGTTCTTTGTGCATGCACTAGTTAGATTTAATCAATTCTTAACTATTCAATACCATGGGTAAATACCACAAGTCTGTAAGTGGTAAATGATAAGTTTGACTCCATTAATAATAAAGGAAATGCACACTTCCTAAGAGGCTAAGTTATCAATATCCAATGTGCATTAGTTTCCCATTCAATGCCATATATGTTAGACTTTCTTTAAATAACACTGCTAAAAATAGCCAACCCCCTTATTTTTAGGAATGGCTAAAAATGCATGTCACTTGAAAAGTGGAATGTTGTGCATGTACTCTAACAATTATTTTGGAAAGGACCACTTTATAGAACATTTAGACAATGACATAATTCAAGAAGAAGGCTACATGCTCTATGACTTTAACCTTTTCTAGTTTAGCATTAGTGGATTGTGTCTAGGTAATCTTTACTGAAATTACAATTTTAGATTGATGAAATTGTTATTTTCTATCTAGAAATGGATTCAACACCCATGAATGCCCCTAGTGAAACTAGATTATGTAATGTTAACATCTGATACTCATAATTCCATCAATCCAAAAATAGTCTTGTCGGATTTCAAGGAAAAAATGCCAATTTCCCTTCTCGTTATTTTGAGTGGCTGAAAAAGGTCCATGTTGTATAAAGGCTAGGCTAGAACAAAGCTTAAGAAGAATAAACATTTTTATGAATTTGAGTCTTTCTAGTTTACAATCACCATAATCCAACCAAACAATTTTATTGAAATTACAATTATGGATGGATGAAATTATTATTTTTAATGTAAAAATAGATTGAACACCCTTGAAGACCCCTAGTGCAACAAAATTACACAATGTTAACATTTGATATATTAGCAATTCCATCAATAAAAAATGTTTCTTCTCGAATTTTAAGTAAAAAACAACAAATTCCCTTCACATTATTTTGAGTGGGTGGAGAAGAACAAATTCGTAGAATGCTTAGAATATGGCATAACTCAAGGATAATGTTAAATGGTCTATGATTAAACCTTTTCTTATTTGCCATCATCAAAATCCAATAAGGCAATCTTTACCAAATTTACAATTTTCAATGGATGAAATTGTTATTTTTATTGGAAAAATTGGTTGAATTTTTCCTTGAAGGTCCTTGGTGTAACTAGGTTATGCAATGTTAAGATCTAAGATATGAAATTTTGTCAATTTAGAATGATTACAGTTATTGAAATTACAATTTTAAACAGATGGAATTGTCATTTTTAATGTAAAATAAATTCAACACCCTGAAATACGCCTTGTGCGACTCAAATACGCCGTGTGCGATGTTAACTTGTGATATATGTAATTCCATGAATCCAAAATTGTCCTTTCCATATTTCAAGACAAAATGCAAGTTTCCTTTCTCATTATTTTGAGTGGCTAGAAAAGACTTCTTCAAAACATTTTATAATTTTGACCTTTTTTAGTTTACCTAAAACCCATTTTGAAAATATTTACGAAAATTGCAATTTTAAATTGATGATACTCTCATTTTTAATGTAAAAATGGATTGAGCACCCTTGATTAAAATGACAAAATTACATCACTAGATGTTGAGAGCATTCCAGTCATACTATTATATGGCTAGATCTTGGTCATAATATTTACAATAGATATGGCCAAAAGTTCAGTGTGACTAACCCTTCTAGAACAAGTTTGTGCAATAATGATTTTTAATATTTACAATTTCATTAATTAAAAATAGTTCTTAACAAATTTTAAATGAAAATTACTAATTTCCTTGCTTCATTGACTCCTACGTATTAAATAAAACTTTGCGTTAACTTTCAAAGTCACAAATTCTCACTATTTTAAGAAAAAAATCCAATTCATAAAACATTTAAACTTCCACACAACTACTAAAAATAGAAAATAAAATAATAAAATAACGAATCCCTAAGAAAAAGCATTTAAAATCGCATCCTTCTAACGAATCACACCAAGTTTCTCTTCGTGGCCCCAAAACCCAGCGAAGACCGTTTGGTCGCCAAAGATGGATTTGGCCCCAAATACATAATTAATCTTGAAGGGATGCAAACGGTCCAATAAGAGGGTTGGCGAATCCAGCTCATTGGAGAAAACCTCTAATTATATATATATATATATATACCCCTCGCTTCGTCTTCGTCAACCGCGCTGCTGTTGTGGATCGTCATTTAGCTTCGGCGGGCAGAGTTATTTGCTTTATTATTCTTCTCCAACGCCTCGCCCGCCTTGTTGTTCTCGATCTTCATTTAGTTTCGGCGGGCAGTGGAATTTGCGCTATTATTCTTCTCCAACGGTAACCTGCAGACAAGATGGGCCGATTCAATGCACTTATCTTTCTGGTTTTTGCCTTTGGATTGATGAGCTCAATCTCTCTGGCAAAGGATCCATCAGATGCAAAGCCTGCCGTCGCCGCAGCGCCCAAGTTGTCGCCGATTGAATCTCCTGCAGCAGCGCCACCGGCCTCCGCCCCTTGCTCATCAGCCACCGCTCAGGCTTCTGCCTCCAGCCGCTCGGCCGAAGGTCCAGGCCCCGCTTTGCCACCGAGCAGCGGGGCCACGGCTACCACCAGTTTAGAGAAGATAATGGCTATCATTGGAGCGGCCTTGATTGGAGGAGCTGCCTTCCTTTTCTAAGCGAGATGCATGCATTCTCTCCATCATGCGTTTTAACTAAATACTCATGCATAATACATAATTTGAACGTCATGCTATGTTATTTTGGAATTAATGCCATATTATTTTGGAAGAATATGGAAATGCTCATAAACGTTAGGAGGTCACCAAATAAATCCCCCAAATTATATTGAAATAGTCATCAAAGTTTCAACTAACATCTCAATTGAATATGGTATTAGAAGAATATAGAAATGTTAATATAGGCCAAGAATTTTACCAAATAAATCTCCCAAATTATATTTAAAGAGCTAACAAAGTTTAAACTAACACTTCAATTAAATATGGCTCTAAAAATCAAACAATCTTTCATAAGGTATTTCCTATTATAAATATTATGTCAAATTTTTTTTATAGATGAAGAATACGTATATCAATATCTATGTATCAGTTAAACAACTCTCAAAATTGGAATGTCTTCACTCTTTACATGGTAAATCTCTTTGGTCTTCATCCAAGAAACCTCATTAGATGAAGATCTATGGATAAAAGTATTATGGATATTTGGTTTTATTTTAAAAACTATGAAGGATTTAGATATTAAGAATCACTAAATATGGAAAAATATTTCTAACTTCTTTTTAGTTTTTTATGATTTCATATCTAAAAATAATTTATTAAACATCAATATTTAAGGTTTTTAATTTATCTTTAGTTCTTTCTTGTTTCATATTTAAAAATGATATATTAAATATCAATATTTAATTAGTAAATTTCATATAATCCCTATAGCTTGTTATGGGGAATTGACATTAAAGTTTGTTATGTATAGTATATGTTTTTGTTGTTTTTTCTTTCTTCTATCATGTTAGTACTTCTTCTATCATGTCCATTCCAAAATTGTTATGTTATAAATTTAAAGGAACACAACATAAATTTTTTGAATTTAAAATTATGGAAGATAAATCTTTAAAAACCAAGTTTATGGTCAATTTTACATAATTTTTTTTTTATAAAAATATATACAAACATTTTTAATTTGCTTTTAGTCATTTTTTGTTTCATATTTTAAAACAATTTATTAAACATTAATATTTAATCAAATTGATTTTTTTTTGTTGAAAGAACTTTACTACTTCTTCTTCCAACGGTATTCTTAATAAAAAAAAGACAAGATACAATTACACACATAAACATTAAACAAATATTTAAAACTTGTTTAAGCCATCAAGTTGTTTCGAGCCACGCCTCTAATATTTTATTCATCATCATCTCTTCATTGTTTAAAATACAATATATAGGATCCCATGGAATCTAAAACCTGTGATCCATTGAATCAAATTAGTCAACAACTCTAATTCTTTAATCAGAATTAGAAAACTATTGGCAAAAACCATGTGCTGAAAAAATGCTAAAAATGGATACAAAAATCGCAAAAAAAACATTCCAGGGGTTCTTTCTTGCCGTGACCCCCCCAAAAAAAGTGGGCTCCAACCCCTCTAGGTGCAATGAAAACACTAGGTTTGGTCCTGCAAAGAATATAACACATACCCAACATTCTCCCACTTGTTTTTTTCTCTGCATAGAGGGGTTACCTTATTACATAGTCAACAATATAGGGAAGAAATTCCCATAGATCCTCTACACCCACATCGTCTCAATACTCAAATATTTTTTTACTGAATCTGCAACATTATCCAAAGTGTCCACCTTCATCAACAACACCTTGTCTTTAACCATGTCTCTCACAAAGTGATACTAAACATCAATAGGATTTTTCTTTGAATGATAAGATGGGTTATTTGCCAGGAATATTGCACTCTAACTATTAGAATATATCCTTACATATTTTTATACCAACCCAATGTTGGAACATAATCTTTATAACCATAGTGCTTCTTTTTTTGCATGAGTGGCTGAAATATATTCAATTTTTGTAGTTGAGAGTGCCACTACAACTTGTCTTTTGTTCATTGAATGGATTTCTTATTCAAATAGGTTAAACACATACCCACTTGTAGATATTTTTTGATCTAGATATCCAACCTATTTCACAAAAAAAAACCCATGTATGTCCTACACTCCATCCAATCCTCGTCTTCCTTAGTAGCACAAACTATAAATAGTAGTGCCACACAAATATATGAAAAACTTGTTTACTGTTGTCCTATAATCCTTCCCAAGTTTTGACATATACCTACTCAAAACTCCCATGACATGTGCAGTGTCCATTCTAGTACATAACATTGCATAAAACATCAAGATTCCAACCACACTAGCATACATAACATGAGACACATCATCATCCTCTTCCCGTGTCTTGGGATACTGATCTGTAAATAACTTTACACCTAAAAGAATATGAGCCATGATCAATTTGCATCCCTACATATTAAACCTTTGCAATAATGTCTCGACTTATTTCCTCTAATTTAACCACAATTTCTTATTTTCTTGATCTCTTTTAATTTCCATGCCTAAAATGAAATTTTTAGCACCAAGATCCTTCATATAAAATTTAGAGGAAAGATCAGTTTTCACATACCAGATAATATCCTTTTCATTTTCTTTCAGCAACATATCATCCACACATAATACCAAATAAATAAGATGATCATCACTTGATTTGAAATAGACATAGTGACCCACTTTTCTCCATGTGACTCCAAGTGCCAACATATAAGTATCAAATTTTTGATACCACATCCTTGGTAATTCATTTAAAACTTACAGGAACTTTTTCAACTTTCATACCAACTCTTTATTTCCCTTCACAATAAATCTTTTTGGTTGCTTCATTTAGATTTGTTCTTCCACGTCCTCATGTACGAATGTTTTCTTCACATCCATATGTTCTACTTCAAAATCAAAAGCAACAACAACAAATAATAAGTTATCTTGGCAATAGGAGAAAAAATTTCATGAAAGTAAATTTTCTCTACCTGGGAATAACCTTTTTCTACTAACTGAGTTTTGTATTTTTCCACTTTACCTTTTGCATTCAAATTCTTCTTAAACACCCATTTTATACCAATGGGATTTGTTCCAGACAACAACTCCACTAGATCCCAAGCCTTATTCTTGTCCAAGGCTATCATTTCTTCTACAATGGCCTTTATTTAGAGTTTTTCATCCTCTGAATCCACTGCCTCCCTAAAAGCTCTAAGATGATCATAAGTAATAGAAAAAAAAAATGAACATAAATCAGGTGGAGTATACCTTTACATTTTCCTTCTTTCCTGAACCAAACTCCTCAATAATGGAGTACGAGGCTCTTCTTCTTATTATTCATGTTCTTTTGTAGACTCTGATTCATTATCCTTCACTTCAAACTTTATTTTATTTGGTTCTTCCTCCCTTGGTAGGAATTCCTATTTGACAACATCTTTGATTTCTCTAAATAACACATATCATATATACACTACCTTTTTAGTTTTTGGTTTCCAAATATTATAACCTTTTAGACCATATTTGTACCCTATAAAGATACACTTTTTATCCTTTTTATGTAGCTTTACTTTTTTTTTTTTTGGAACATGAACATTGGCAACGCAACCAAATACCTTGAGATGTGTGAGAGAGGGTTTCTTACCAATCCATACCTCATGTGGATTATTTTCATCCAATGATGACGAGGGTGATCAATTTACCAAGTAACATGTAGTACGCAGTACCTCTTCCCATAATTCTTGTCCTAACCAGACACCACATAGCATGCACCTTTGTTCTTTGATCAGCTTTACATTCATCCTTTTTGCAACTCCATTTTTCTGAGGTGTATATTGAGTATTCTTCTACCTTTCTATACTACACTTCTTATAGAGTTATTTGAATTGATTTTTGTATAATTATCCACCATTATCCATCCTTAACACCTTAATTCTCTTCTCTATCTAATATCCACAAGAGACTTAAACTCTTTGAATTTTTCAAATACTTCAGATTTCTTCTTGAGGAAGTAAATCCATGTATTCCATGAGAAGCCATATATAAATGAGAAATAGTACACATATTTTCCTAGTGATGAAATTTACACAAGTCCAAACAAATCACTATGCACCAACTGCAAAATCCCATCTACCCTCCTTGCATCAGAGGGGAATGTTATCTAATTTTTCTTCCCATATATGTAATGTTCACAAGAATAAAAACCCATAGAGTAATTAGAAATATGTTCAAGCATACCTTTACTGTGTAGTAATCGAAGGCCCTTCTCTTCGATATGTATTAGCCTTTTATGACACATAATAGTCTTTTCTCCAGAGACTGTAGGAGTTTCTTCTTCTTCAATTGAAATCTCAAGAAAAATAGATTTGTTGCACCCATCACTAATATCACTTCATAGAAGGTTATATAGGCCGATTACAATATCAAATCCCTTCTATAACACCATTTCCCCTCTAACCATTCTGCAAGTTTCTTTCTCAAAAATTGGTTTTACCCCTGCATCATCCATCTTCCTTACACAAATCAAATTTTTTGTCGGCCCTAGATGTGCAAAATACTAGGGATCATTATAATCCTTCCATCCATGACCTCAAAATTTAATTTCCCTCATCTTATGATTTTGGTTGCCGCTCATGGAACATTAATTTTTCTCTAATTTAGGACTAATGGGAATTAAATTTACCATTTTTCAAATATCTACTTAACAATTTTTATTTATGATACTCATATTTCAAAGGTAATTCATATGTGTGGAAATGAAATTTTAGTGAATACTCTCCATGCACTTTTCCCTTTAACGATTCAATATTTGTAATTCATTACTATTGTTTCATGTATATCAAAGTGCATTGAAGATACACAAAGTATGGAAACTAGAAGGAAGACGGATTCTTTTTGTGATGATATACTTAACTCTATCGCAACGCAATATAAAAATTTTCAATGGTCAAATTATTATCATTGGTTTCTAAAAAAATGTATGGAAGTAAGGAAAAATAATACAATCTGAACTACAGGGCTTGTTAACATTGGTTTTGTAACAAAAGTATTTGACTCAAAGGAGGTTATATCCTGGTGCTTGAAAAGATTTGATTTTGAGAGGAGAAGGATGCAAGTATCTAGAGAATGAAATAATATGGGTGTCCTAACCGAAAAATTATTAAGGAGAATGCTCTTCCTTCCTTCTACAAATAATATTCTCAAGCTCCTTCATGCAATTGTATTCCTTTATTTTTCAGGCTAGTAGTTCAAATGTATTGAAGAATTTTGTGATTTTGTTTTCCAAGATGCCCAACAACCTTTCATCAATCAACATCTCCTTATTGGAAGAATAGTATCAGGGCATTTCATGGTTTTTCATGTGTTTGGTAGGATGAAAGTCGACTTCCCATATACCCAGGTCAACTCTATATGCACGCTACTTATATTTTTGGAAAGATGATATATTTGATTTTCCAGAAGTAATATGAGTTGAAGTTTCTTTTCAATTAAGTAATTATTTGAATACTCAAATGTTTTTCATGACGACATACTTGTTGTTTTCAATTGTGTATTGTAATGTTTTTTAGGTTCTTCCTTAAAAGGAAATGTTGATACTAATAACATATCAATTCTATTTTGCTACTATGTGATATGGAAACACAAAGAACCATTTCATTTTTACATCATTCACGATAGATTTCTCAAAGAGTTCAAACATGTATTAACTAGAGAGGAACCAAAGAGAATAACCTAGGAAGATGAGGAATTTTTCAACGAAAAGGGAATTTTCATTCAAGTGGAAAACCATACCTACATCTAGTTGTATGGTTGTGAAGAAAAATCCCCTATGATATGAATATTTTTCTGTAATAGATTTTTGTGGAAGAAATTTGTAGACAATATAAATCTTAGTGCATCATATTTGAAAGGAAATGAAAAAGGAAATTCATTACCTTTCCTATTCGTCTTGGAGATACCATAGTAAATAATTTATCCCGTTTGAAGGAAGTGTTAGAGACACTCAATGTATTTAATCTCAAAGAAACACAACTTGTAAGGGATTTGACCCTAAACGTATTTTCTCTGAATATATAACATCCATGAGGTAAAACAATCTCTTTACCATAATTGATGAATAAAATTACAATAATGAACCCACAAGAAAGGACAAGAATGTGTGAAATCAAGACCTAGTTATGAAAATCAACTCAAACACTCCAAATCAAAGTAGAACAAGATAAATGGGTAATGTTGACACTAATGTGCATTCTTCCTTGAATCCTTAGTAATATAGTACCTCCTCTTGTACGCAAAGAAAACAAGAGAAGAACATAAATAGAATAGAGATTAATAGTGGACGTGTTGGATGTGTCAATGGAGATGATCCACCCCATGTCGATCCTAAAAAGACATATACAATGTCCCAACAAAATTGAAAATGAATCCCAAGTAAAATTAATTCCCAGTATTCAGGAAACCAATGGAATACCATTGGTATGGGGATTGATAGTATCGAGATACGAAACTTGGTACCCTAGGGAATTGATAAAATATAGAATATTATAGAGGACCTAGCAACATAAGAACTGAAGTTGTCTGAGGAGAACTCCTCAACACTACACAACTCTCAATACAACAAGTAAGAAAATAAGATGCAAATAGAAAAGGTTATTGTAAAATACAGTAAGGTAATTAAGAAGAAGATCTCAGAAGTTGATGTTTAAGCAGTAGGACCCTTTGGCCTCTATAAATTAGAATTTTCTATAGGTGATTCTCTTTCCCATTCAATTTTAGAGAATGGATAAAAAAATGTTTAGTTAGAAAAGATAATAACCGATTTTGAGGATGCTTTGAGTCCAAATCCACTATTTGCAAAACCATTAGTCATACTTTCATCAAATCATATTCTTACCAAGTACACCAGGAACCTCAATCCAAGTGAGAAAATATGCCCAAATTTTGAGTGGAGTAAGAAGCTATGTTGCCAAGAATATCAACAAAAGCCTCGATATTATTTCACCAGCATGGGAGGTCGGTAACATCGTATAGAATTTATCTCAAAGGATTACAAATTTTACTGAATATTTGAAAAAATATCTAGATAATGATGAAGGATTCTATAATAATGAGGAAACAAATTTCATTGCAAGGGTCATTAGCTTGAGTGAATATCACAAAAGTAAGGAACAATTTCCCTCAAACATAAGAATAAAAACAATAAGGGAAGGATTGGAAGAAAGAGTAAATATGTAAAAATATACAATTGTTGATTGTGAGAGAATTAATGAAAAAAGAGGAGATCATTTTCTAAAAGTATGAGATATTGTAAAATAATTACGAGGAAAACAACTTTTAATAAATTTCAATATCATATCCAAGGAACAATTAAACAAGGACTTATATGTTGTTAATACTTCATGGGTTGATTAATTTGATAGCCTCATAGAGTTTCCCAAAGAAGAAATTAAGTTTTGTCCTATAACATTTGTAAATTAAAATGAGGACCACTTCTGTGCAATTGAACAACTCCATGTGAAATTTAAACAAATAGAGGAGAATATATTTGTGCTTAGAGTTAATAAAGAAATCACCATCTCACTGATAAAGGAGTAAATCAAAGAATAGTTCAAGAAGTTGTTACAATAGGTCAACAACCCAAAATAACTACCCAATAGAGTTACCTCAAAGGAAGAACACAACTTGAAATCATATAAAGGAAAACATCCAACAAGAAAGAGAGGGAGAGGGAACATTTTTTTCTTAGTAATTAAAGCATATTTTACATTTGTCCTTTCTTTATTTTTCTTTCACTCAGTTAGTAATTCCTTGGTATTGTTTGTTTCATGATCTGTGAAAACCTAAGACCACTTTCTAATTTATTCCATTTATTTATTCTAGGTTTTTATTCTATTCAATGGTCCACATGAGCCCTAATCCCAGTTCATTTGGAAAAACACCTTTTACTTTTCATAGGTCAATTTTCCCAATTGTTGGTCCGACAAATAATTTTTGGTGAAAGCCAAAGGTCATCCATCTTGCATGAGGACTACCCTGATTCCTCTCCTGGATGCAACATATTCTAGAACAAATCTCTTGGTGAATGTAGGTAGGGCTAGTACAAGAGTAGTGCACATAGAATCTTTCAAGTCTTTGAAGGATTGGTGAGTTGCTGGAGTCCAAAAAAAAAGATTATTTTTAAGAAAAGTTGTTAGAGGAGCGAAAAAATTTCCATAATTATGAACAAACTTGAGATATTATCCTGTTAACCCTAGGAAACCATGTAGAATTTTAATAGTTTTATGGTGAGACCAATTATGGATAGCTTCAATTTTATTAGGATCCACCCTTACACCATCCTTTCCAACAATATGACCCAAAACTCAACTTCGGAGATGCCAAAGGAACATTTGGACAATTTAATAAAAAAAAATTGCTTGGAGGGGAGATGGAGAACTTGATCCACATGGCTGAGATGGGCTTGCCACATTTTTCTATAGATGAGAATATCATCAAATAAAAATAACACAAAGTGACAGAGGAAATGATGAAATACATGATTCATAAGACTTTGAAAATTGGAAGGGGAATTACAGATACCAAAGGGAATCACCAAGAATTCATAGTGACCCTCATGAGTGTCAAATGAAGTCTAACCTATAATTCCTATAATTCCTCTGTCGCACTGGCTTAGCACCTGGTTCCAATGGAATATTCATCTAACCTAAGTCTCTAACTATCCCCTTAAACTGTAAAAATATCATTGGTAATAGGTCTTGGTATTCATGCCGTAAGTCTATGATATTCTCTATTATCTGATCACTCCAATAATATCCTATCTATGCAAACATATGATTCTCTTCCTTCCCAATGTTTTACATTGATGTCTTTATAGGTTGTGTGTATGCAKAGGACTTAAGMTTTGKCCCTTCTATGGCTCAWTCTYCTTATGTTCTAGGTACTTGCACATTCCTTAGATATTCTTCATCATGTTATTACTTAAGCACATTGTAGCATTCCAATAAGTCATGGACAATTATTTTGGCTCCATGTTCACTSCACACTGATATTACCTCCRTCATCCCTTATTTTYARAAGATATCATTTTGAATAGCCTATAGCTTCGCATCTATTGATGGATATTATGTTCGAATGTAAATGTGACTCTGAACCTATGGACCAACTCTTCCCAACATGTTGTCTCCCTTTGAATTTCCAATTCAAAATACCAATTATTTGAAATTGTGTCTAGTGTGTGTAGAAATATGTGCGTCCATTCTATCTCCAGTACTAAACTCCATAAATCCATGCACTACTGAACATGACCTACTGGCTCACACTCTGTTGTATAAGTATGTGGAATGTCTTATTCCTCAGTACCAAACCTTATTTGCATGAGTCTTCTACACCGTGACAATTATTTCATCCCCTCTCTGTGTGCAATAGACCATCTGGTTGGAGTCTCTTTTAGGACAACATCTAGTGCTAAAATAATTTGTTCTTCAAGTACCCGCAACTCAAATTCCTTTACAAATAAACTTATATATGGTAATCCATCATACATGGGTGGATCATAGAACTATGTTCCAATCCAACGCAAGGATCATTTTATGCGTGCACATGCTCTAGTTGACACTTCATGCATCATTTGCCACCAATTCTCTAGATATTCTTATGAATCCAATGCACACAAAATAATACTTCTCCAACTGATTGCACCATATGCAATTGGTTTGACATAATGTTCCATCCGTGTAGTCATGTTATATAATTTGTCAATTTCATTCCATCTTGTTGGCTCTTTGTATCTTTTTCCCTCTAATGGGTCCAAGGGTGCAATAACTTTCAATTCTCCAAACTAAAATATCATCTCCCTCCTCTTCAATTTAATGATTTTCTGTTTTTCAAAATCCCATACTAGTCCCATTAGTGTTGGATATGGTTGATTGTCATCCACGATCTCAATCACTTCAAAGTATGCTATGCTACACACCCCATCTATGTTGATAGATACTCCTATCAAGCAATCAATTAGGACTATTTTGTGTTGATTTGTGATCCTTAACTGAACAAGATACCATAGTAGTTTAGGTTTCCCCACCATATCCCATGCCTTCTTAGGTAAAACATTCAAGTCGGACCCCAAGTCCAAGATGAAATTATCCACATCATACTCCCCAATCTATGCATTGAATCTGAATTCTCCATTAGTTATCTTCTTGTGCAGTGACTGATTTACCATCCTTTGTGTGATAGGAGTTTCCCTTACTCTTGTATAATGATCAATCATTTCATATAATGTATTGAGCGCAATTTCATATGTCATTATATCTGCACAACTCATCAATTCTTTTATTGAGCTTACCTTTCTAGTTGGATTCTTTGGCACATCGCGATCCTCTACATGAGGTGTGGATAATGTTGATGCTCCACAATCTTGTCCAAGTAATTGTTTTCTTTCTTTATTATATGTCTCCCTTTCCTGCTAAGGATCAAAGGTTGTCATAGCCCCTACTGACTTCCTTACCCATTTCTCAATATTCTTTCCTCCATTTTTCATATCAGTTCTTGTTCTAGCTACCCTGCATGTAAAAACTACTATCCTTGGTCCTTCATTCCACTTTTCAATTGATATCTTCTGTATATTTTGATTTTGATTATGGTTCTAGTTACCTTTGGCCTGCCATTTCATAATTAGTTGAGGAAAATATTTTTTCACATGATCTAGTGCTTTGCATTATGTGAACGGTGTACATGAATTTGAACAATCACAATCCAAGTGTCTTGGTTGATTACATTTATAACATATTATCGGTCCTCTTCCTCCTCTACCAAAATTTACTATTCCTCGACCTCTACCAAATTTTCCTTTGTTCCCTGGATTGAAACCTCTTTTATTTTTGTATTTCGGACCACCCCCTTCTGTCACATCATTATCCTCTTGAATATTGTACATATCCGATGTGCGTTCCCTCATTAAGTCCAATGCATGGAAATCCTCTTCTTGTCCCAAAAACTTGCAAAAATTTCAAAACAAGTTCCTTGGTGTACTCTGATACTTCTTTAGTAATGGACACTTAGTGGAATGATGGCCCCATTTCTTACATATCGCATAGTACCCTCCTCCTCGTAATGGATTTGGAGCTCCAATTTCCAAATACTACATGAATTATGGGCATTTATCCTTGTGACAGACTTCAATCCTAAACTTGATACACCAAACTTGTTCTCATTTCTCCTTTCATTTTGTAAGTTATTCCAGTTGAATCGTAAATGCAACCAACTCTACTTGAACTTGTGTCATTCCTCCACTGTCTCCTACAAGAGATGACTCCAATTTCATTTCAATTTTCAGTGCCTTGGGTTACAACACAACCTTATGCTGTATTAATTTCCTTTGAATGTGTGGTAGAAGCCCTATAATAACCATTATTGATATTTTTTATCAGGGATCTGGAAACTCAGTCTACCCATCACATCCTTAAATCTCTGATGGAAATACCATACCAAATCTATTTTTACCTTTTTAATATCCTTTAGTTTTGTGATGTACTACGACTCTGACTTTGTATTTTTTAACTCTTTCAGCATCATTTTCCTTATTTATGCCAAAGTCCTAGCCTGTCTTGTAGGTTTTATACTCTGTAGCTTCATATACCATACTAGCGCACAGCCTCTAAATGTTGTTGCTGTTTGTGCAATCTTCATAGTTTCATTCTATACATTCTTAGCGGCCCAAATGGTTTCATAGAAAAATAGATGTTGTTCTAGGTCCTTTGATCCCACTCCATGGAACTAAGGAAACCTAGGAGTATTATCTACCCTTCCATGTTGCTTTGTTTATTCATTACTCTTGGTGATGTTGGTTGACTTTGATTATGACTCTGTCTCTACTCACTACTTCTATTGTTATTATTGCTACTACTTTGTCCTCCCTGGCAAACTACAATAGATTTTGACAAGTCTTCAACTGTTATCACTGATTATGGTGACACACACAGGGTCATGGATTCGAAATAGGACTTAGAATGAGTAGGAATTAATGGTTCTTCTATTACTGGACTGGACTAGAACTCCTCTTCTTCTCCCCCTATATACGGTATCTCCATTATTCGTACTATTTGTCAAGGGTCTCTCCCTCATGGACCATTGTGAGACTCTCCATTATTTGTACTATTTCTCAAGGGTCTCTCCCCCATCTCCATTATTTATCCTCTTCTACCTCCTTCCTCCATGCAATACTCCAAAATCATATTCTTCCTTGGTTATATCCTCTTCTCCCATCCTCTGTCCCTTCCTTCCTTCTTCATCGCTTCCTTCATTCTCTCCTACTCTTAGACCATCCTCTTGCAATCCCCTGATTCCCCTATGTGCGTGAAACCTTTTAGAATGCTTATTGAATTTTCATAACGCACTTATCACATAAAAACATCTTTATCCATGTACCCAACAATTTCATGAACCTTCCATGTAGACCCTTGAAAAGGTACCTTTCTACAATGTTGTATGCTCGGGTGCAATCTATTGAAAATCCTGTAATATATCCTCCTAGTATTCTATTCAACCAGAAATCAACTACACGTTGGGTCACTTATGAAATCTAGTTGTCTTACCAAATTAGGAGTAAAATTCCTCATCACTGCATTTTTGTACCTTCCAATATTCTCCACTAATCTATGTAGCCACTCAGTTAAAATAATTGGAAACTCGCCAAAGAAAATTTCATGTAGTTATGTATACACATACCTTTGCATCCATTGCTTGTCACTTATCCGAGGATACCTATTATATTATCGATCAAACTCTCATTCCTTCCTTTCCAACCATTCAGATATCTCCTTCCTAGTCAACCTCCAAAATATTCCCTTAATCACAAATTATGGGTCCCAAAAATAGAACCATTTTTTGGTGATGTGCACGGTATATAAAACCCTAGGTTTGATTTATATTTAACTAACAAAACCCACCATACACCAGTCCTTTAAAAATCATCTGCTTGTGCAGATGAAGTCTCACCCGAGGTTTCTATTGGGACTGGAAGAACCAGGTTTCTGTAGTAGTGAGGGAATGGGAGGTGACCATCTTGTTCATTCTTCTTTAAAATTTCTATGCATGTGATTTTTTTTTGTTGTTCCTTATTAAATACTTCTTGATTATGATTCATACTATCATTCTATTCCATTTTACTACATGAACTCATTGTTGTAACAACTATGAATATTGTGTCATGATTAAACAAAAGACAAGTCTATTCTATGATGCATCTAGACATAACTCATAAGAAATCACATAAAATATATATGACACAAGACTTAATGGGGTTCAACCAACTCTGGGATATGTACACAATGGTTGGCTTCTTTATTATGCTTTCTTTAAGTGCTTCAGGCTCACACACTACAGTTACAAAGATGTATTATGGCATCTTTCTCTTTTACTAGCCTAGTCACTCTGTAGTGAAAGCCTCTCTCTCTCTTCCTCGTCCCTTACATTCAGACATGGATTTCTCTCTTTACAGAATCAAATAGAAAATTTAGGAACAAAAACTAGAGAACCAACCATATGCTGAGAGGAACAAAAAAAATAAAAAGCAGAGAACCCTAAACAACAAACCCCTATTCTCCCAACCGTTTACATATTTATACATAGGATTTAGGGCTTAAATCCCTATTGCATTGCATTAAAACTTTAGTACTGGTTGTTTAGATGCTTTCTCTTTCTTTTTCTCCTCCATGTTTCTTTTTCCACTTTGAATGGTTGTTCTTTCCTTCTTTTTGGCTTCATTCGATATTTAGCATGTTGAGTTGTCATCCTTCCTTTTCACCTGCTTTCTTCTCCTTCTTTATTATTTCCTTTATTGTCTTTTGCTTCTTTATTCTACTTTATTCTCTCTTACTATGTGTTTTACTTATGGATGTGCCTCTACTTATTATTGTCCTCCTGGATGCACCTCGTTTGTGCACTCCATAATATTTTGTCTTCTCCTGCACACCTATTCTACGTACTTTTTCCATACTTAGGGTTTTTACCAAAATTCCATCCCAAAAATGCATTTCCAACAAGATAACATTCTATATCCAAGATGCTCAACACAGGGAATGGTTCATTTCAATAATACTTCACCATATCTAAGTTATGCTCACCCAATAGAAGGTGACTACTTAGGAATAGGTTGTAGAAATTATGATGCACCTAAGTTCAAACTCTCCAAGAGAGGGTTGGGAATCATCACGAGGATGGTGCAACGATTCAGTCCTGGGTGGTTAGAATAAATATGTGATCATGCCATATTCATTTTTCAAAACATTTGAATTGTATATGCATGTAGATATATTATGAATTCTTGGTTTTCGATCCATCATTTATATCATAGATAAGATTTCCATCAAAAGGAAAATAGATCATATCCCATCCATGTCTTCCAATGCATAGGAAATCATCAATATTTTCAATTGCATCATCATGATCACCATCAAAGGAAGGGTCTACTACATCGAAGGGTTCCTTAGAGATCCCATCACTTTACAAGTCCTAATAGGAAGATACATGAAAAAATTGGAAAGGGGTACAACTTACCACATTCTCTTATTCATGTGCAAGAGGAATGGAAGTTTGGATGACTTCATCTTCATCAAATGGTAGAGAAAATACCAATGTCTCATATTCTTCATGTATTATATATTCAACATTGTTTGCTTCATTGAATTTCTCTTCAATAAGTTCATAAACCAGCTCATGTTCTACTTTGTTTACTTGGTGACTTTCCTCATTAGTCATTTATTCAGGATCTTGTTCTTTAATTAAATCTTCATTTTCTTCAATTGGTTTAGGAAAGATTCCCTATTTTTGGAGGGCCACTTTAATTTTATGAAGAATATCTTCATGTCTTTGAGTTCTCGGGGCCCACCACTTGCGAATTTCATCAATGAAAACCGTAAGAGAGGGTATACTCCTTGGAATGCAACATTTATTGACCCAATTCTTTTGTATTGCTTAAAAAGATACCAATAACAATCTTATTAATTTATATGCATGTAATACATTTATATCTAAATCATATTTCCATAATTTCACAACATGAGTAACAACCAAAGACAGATCACCATTAAATTTTTGGCAATTATCTCCCCAGTCCAGACAAAATTTATTTGGAAATCCTTGAACATTCTTAATATCAAGCGAAATAAACATTTCAATAAGTTCCAATGTTCCATAATTCAATTACTTGATAATATGAAACACCACAAATTTGAGAATAGGGTGACACCTCAAAATATTTCAGTGGAGACTCTAGATGACCACTTTAGACAAGCATCATCGAAGATAAACAAATGTATTCTTCCCTTAGTGGAGTCACAAGGTAATATTGTAGAATAAGGATTTTGGATAATATTACTTAAAGTATTTCATAGGAAGAATGTCTCAATTATCCCTTGCAATGGTGCCAAAATTTTATCATAGGATTTGTACTTCTGCAAATCCATCCACCATATCACGATATTGTGCAAAAATTTAATGTATCTACCATTATCAACTTAGAAAATACTTCCCTCATTTTAGTGAAGGAATGAGGTACAACACAAGGGAGGCTTCCCTAGAGACCTCAAGGATTCAAGTAGCAATATTAGCCATGCCTGCAACCCCTAATATTGGTTACTTAGATGTGATAGGCTAGGTGTAGGGAAGATGAATGGATAAAAAGATTGATCAAGGTAATTGGGAAACCTCTCTGAGACAATAAACCTTTCAATGCATAAAATCATCAATTGCCAAATTATATATCATATCAATCATCATGAGACACTAGATATCACATAAAACCAATTTTTGTTGTAAAATTGTAGCAATAAACTAGTATATATCAACATATAGTATTTTATAACACAAATGGGAAAAACAACCTAGAAAAATTGCAATTGATTCTTAGTACTTAGCTTGCAACAAGGGGAACAATATCCAATTTATAGACAACAATATTTAGTAGATTTATCCACCATATTAAGTAATTGTCAAGAATCAATTGCATCCCTAATGGTTGTAGCATTCACTTTATGAAAACAACAAGTTATATAATTATTTAGCAAATAATTGAGGTAAAATTAACAATCCAATGGTGTCATAAAGAATATTTAAGTGAAAGTTTTGAGAGTTGTTGAGAGTGTAAGCATCACAAACATGAGACTAATGTCATCTACTTCCTTGGGAAATGGAGTGAAGAAATACTTTGAGATATGAATTATATATTCAATAAAAATGAAGCTTTGAACCCTAAGGTGCAACCCCTCTTGGACACTATGATCAAAACCTATATGAAAAAACTCTTAGGATGCAAACTCTCTTGGCTCCTACATGTCATTTTCTTTCTTCTAGAGTGTCTAGTTCAAGGATCAAGTGGAATAATATCAAAACCCTAAGGTGAAACCCCTCTTGGACCTTAGGTATTTTATTTTAGCTAGATATTAGGTCTCTAAATTCTTTCACAAAATTGGAAAAACAAAGGTATGGAAGAAGAAAAACCCTTATGTCTCCTTCCTAGGGTTTCACTAGAACAAGTTAACATGCAAGAAAAAAGAAATTATCACATTATGCCACTAAAAAACACATTCACTTGAATAATATCACTTACTTATCCAATTATCTATGATAATATAAACCCTTGTTGAAAATATATATTCATTGAAATTGGAAAAAGCATTCACAAAAATCCCTTCTCCAAAAGTTTGCACTAGATTCCAAGAGACCAAGAAGAGTAGAGTGAAAAATTTCTAGATTTCTCTCTCATAAGTGTGAGTGTGATAAAGATAAAAATATTTTAGTGCTCCATGTATTTATAGGAGGTAACCAAGCACTATTTTTCCACATAATTGAGTAAAACTATAATAATACTTGCTAAAAGTGGGGTCGACTCCTCAAAATATCCTCTACAATAATAAATCATGTGAAATAGCCTTCATAAATCCAAATGTATGGTGATTTCAAGATGGATGAAGGAGGGCCTCCCAAGGCCATGTGTCATCATCCAAGGTGCATGAAAGGTGGAAGAATGACATGTCATATCAAATCATCATGTGGTGTCCATGTGGAAATCAAAACCTGTCATCTCCATCAAACCCTAGCACATTATATCATCATCTGAATCCCAACATCCAAGGTGGAGAGAGGATTTATCTCATCTCTGTATGGTGTCGAACCCAAACCAAATGAAACTTCCTCCATCAAGTGGCTTAGTATGGTGTGGGTGAATTGTCCAAAGTATGTGATTTATATTCACATGTGTGCCATCATGGGCACATCTAGAAAATGAAATTCCATATGTCCATCATCCTAGGTGTAGAATATGTAATTTTTTGGATCTGAGTATGCTAAGCGATCCAATGACAAAACACTACGCATCACACATGCCATATCTTGTAAAATATGCACAATGTCTTGGGTGAAAGCATGGGATGTCCTTAAAAGAATGATGTCTAGTGCATCCAAATCAAATGAAAGTATGGAACCAAGTAAGACCAATTTTCACAAGGTATAAGAGTCCTTAAATAATATAAATTAAGTTGTTAATTAACATACAAGACACATAAAAAATTCACATCAAGTATCGCCTTCAAACTTCAAATTATCTCAAGACTTTATGTATGTTGGTAAGTTTAAGTATGGAAGGACCCTCATCAGACCCTATTAGGTGTACCAACCAATGCAGTAAAGAGAGGACTCAAGTAAATGGATACATCTCGAGGGAAACATAAAAAAAAAAATAACCCTTCAAGAGTAAGTGTGATAGTGAGATGTGTTGAGCTTATTTCATGTTTTATGGAATAATTTAGTCCATTTCTATGATCACACATGTAGAGGGTTCAATTTCTCTTGAGTTTCCTATTTCTCGACACTATTTTTTTCCAACCCATTAATCCCTCTTTTATATTGTCCTTTTATCAATTTGAAAGTACCTTTTGTAAGGTTTCAAGCATTAACATCCATTTATTTGGGAATGGGGAAAACATGAAAAGGGAAGAGCTCAAGTATGGACCGACTTTTAAAATTTCTCATTATCCCATTTCTTTCTTTCTTTCATAATATTCTTTCTTTATCATTTTTACTAGTAACTGCAATCAACCTCTGGGCCTTTATCCCCTCTTCTCATGAAAGAATGAACCATTACCCATTACCGAAGTTTAGTACATTATGACAAGCTATAGGATCGTAAGTGTTAATTATGGTAGGGAAACTAAACATTGCCCTTGTGCGGCCCTCCAATAACACCCTTTTTCCTTGGGTTGTGCACAACACAGGACTAGAGTACAAATAATTTCCACTAAGGTAAAACAAGGAAACAAATATAACTTTTTGAGCTTATGATTCATTATCTAACTTCAACTAATGATCCTCATCAACATACCTAGTATATCAAGTACAACACTTCATATGAAAAAATGAATAATGTACCTCATGATGATGTTTGATCACCATCTCTGAAAGACTGTGTTGATTGGATGTGATGAGATTTTATAATCAAAACTGAAAGATTCATTTGAGAGGGGATTTTAGGCTTCCATTAGTGGACACGATGATCATAATGATCATTGAGATCATTTT
>ML805103.1:91853-126376 GCA_009831015.1 Picea engelmannii | reverse complement strand
GAACATCATTTCCCACCATATCCTTAGTGATATAACAAGATGAATGAAAAGAAGAAGGTTGCAATATTTCATCATGAAATTCCTATCCAGGGAAAATCATGGTATCATCTTCATCAAAATTTGAGCATATAGGTGGTTGAATATCTTCTTCATAGAATAAATCCAAGTGTTCAAATGAACATGTCTCAAACTCTCCAGGAAAGGGATGGGCATCATCATGAGGATGGTACAACGATTCACTCATGGATGGTTGGAATAAATATGTGATCATATCCTCTTCATGTTGGAAAAAATTTTAATCGTAGATGCATGTAGATGTATTATGCATTCTTGATTTTAGATCCATCATAGATATGATAGATAGGATTTCCATCGAAATGAAAATAGATCATATCCCATCCACATCTTCCAATTCATAGGAAATCATCAATATTTTCAATTTCATCACCATGCTCACCATCAAATGAATGGTTTTGTACATCCTAGGGTTCCTTTGAGATCCCATCACTTTCCAAGTCATAAGAGGAAGATACATGAAAAACTTGGAAATTAGTACAGCTTACCACATTCTCTTCTTCATGTGCATGAGGAACCTAAGTTTGGATGACTTCATCTTCATCAAATGCAGGATAAAATACCAATGTCTCATCTTCTTCATGGATTGGATATTCAACATGGTGTTCTTCAATAAGTTCATAAACCAACTCATGTTCTAGTTTATGTACTTGATGACTTTCCTCATGAGTCACCTATTCAGGATCTTGTTCTTTAATCAAATATTCATTTTATTCAATGGGGTTAGATAAAATTCCCCTTCTTGGGGTGAGCACCATAAGGTTATGAAGAATATCTTCATATATTTGAGTTCTCAGGGGCCACCACTTAAGAAGTTCATCAATGAAAACTATAAGAGAGGATATATTCCTTGGACTTCAACAATGATTGAACCATTTCTTTTGTATTTCTTACAAGGATACCAAGAAAAACCTTATTAATGTATATGCATGTCTTACATTTATATCTAAATCATATTTCAAGAATTTCATAACATGAGTAACAACCAAAGAGGGATCACCATAAAATTTAGGGAAATTATCCCCCCAGTCCTGACAAAAGTGGTTTGGATATCTTAGAACATTCTTAATATCAAGGGAAGAACACATTTCATGAAGTTCCAATGTTCCATAGCTCCATTACTTGAGAATATGTAATACCACAAAGTTTAGAATAGGATGAAACCTCAATATATATGAATGGAGTCTCCATATGACCTCTTTAGACAATCATCATGATGCAGGAGCATCTCTCCACATCAGCCAGCCATCCACGTCAGTGAATTCAAATCACGCATTGAAGAGAGAGGCGCAACCTCATTTGAAATATGAATTCAATGTAATTAAATGCTTAGGCTGTTGAGCCGTGAAGTCGTGCCTTTGTGCAGGCTGTAGATAAGATAGGCATTTAATTTTTTGTATGGCTGAGATCTAGATCTAATAGCGGACTAGACAGCCCATTCAATGTAATTGAATAGGGTGGGTAGGTTGGAGGGAAGAGCTCGAAGAGCCCCCTCGGGTAAAGGAGATTTAGGATCTCATTTTGTGGAGGTGGATAGAATAGAGGAGAATCTGCGGATAGAGAGCAGAAGAAGGAGCCGAGACCTTGTTACAGGCCGTGCTCAGGAACACCTTGTATAAACAGGCATTTGCCATATTTAATACAAATAGAAATTTTTCCTGCATTACTGTGTGTTGAATGAATGTCTGTGAGTGTTCATGTATGTTGTAGATGTATGTTAGGCATTTGCAGGAGTTCTTGATTTCAGGCTTGAGAAGTCTTTGAGGCTTCACACCAGGAGGGTGTGACAAAACACTACGGGTTCTGATAGCCATGCATAGGGGATGCATTTCTGAACTCTATGGATTCAGACAAAGACGTGCTAGGTGGGCACAGAAGCTGAAATCAACAACTCAGGGAAAGACCTCAAGGTTGTTGAATACCTTGGAGGAAAGGATGTGTGGGAGAATACACAGTTGTAGACAGAAGCTCTGAGGAGTTCTGTGAATCTCTGCCAAGTGGGCATTGAGCATATGCATAGTGGTGCATTTGGAGGAACTCTGTTGTGAGTTCAGGAAGAATCAGAATCACTGAGGATTCTGAGAGCTCTGCCAAGTGGTCATCGAGCGAGTGCATAGGTTCACAAGAGAAGGAGACAGAACTGTTGGAAGTTCTGGAAGAAGATACTCTTCCAGGAGGGCATTGAGACATTGTGCAGACAGGCACAGGCAGAAGAGAACTCTTTGAATTCTGTATTCTGAAGGAAAACTCCACTGAGGGATCTTCACAGGGTTGTTGAACACCCTGTAGACTCAGCAAGAGGTTGCTTGAGGTAAATGATAGCCAGGAGGGCATCCATACTTCTCCATCTGAGGGAGAAGGAAGAAGGAAAAAATCCCTTAGGGGTCTGAGTGTTGAGAAGCTCAGGAGAGATAGCACTGTGTGTGCATGTGAATACCCTGTAGAGGTGCAGGAGTTGAAGAATCCTTCAAGGATTCGAAAGGAGCAAAGCTCAGGAGGAACAACATCATGGAGAACGTAAGCAAGGCTTAAAACTGAGGAGCTCACAGAGAAGGAAGTAAAGGTCAAGGCCTTTGAGAACTTAGAATTTTCCCAAGTCTGGGAAGAAGTGTGCAAGCTTAGGAGGGAGCACAGCAGCCATCAGATCGGCCGAATAAATCTGGACCATTGAAGATTTCACATCCAAAGAGCATCAGAGCGAGCATATAGAAGGGGGAGATCATGATCCTTTGGATCTCATTCAGAAATCCTGTCAGCCGTTGGATTGGACAGGAGGTGCACGGCGTTTAACCCTTCTCACGCCAGGCAAAAGTCCCGACAGGCATCGGGATATCGGCGTTTGTGAAATCAGAGATCTCGAAGTCAGGAGATCGGGGATTTCCATGGTAAAAGTCTCGAAATAGTGGGAATGATCTGGATCGTCTGTTTGTGGTGACACATGGTGGGGATCGAGTGACCCATCGGTATATCGGCAACCGGGGTTTTGAGTTGACAAAGAGTTTCTGTCAACGGAGCATTGAAAACTTCGAAAAAACGAGATTGGATCAGGGTCATCCATCCACTTGGGATGCATGTCAGAGATCCGAAGAGAGTCAGGGATCGACATTTCATGAGTCCTGGAGACAAGGAGGACTTTCATTGTGGAATCACGAAGTCTGATTTTCTGAAAGAAAGGAGAGTTCGGTTGTGTGGGGGCCAGCTGAAGTCACATTGGGAATCAGGATATCGGGAATCCTATGGAGAAAGTGTCCTTGCGTTTCATCATTGCGATGTCTGAAGCCCCGATAGGTGGTATGACTGTGGTCATATAAGGGGAGGTCACGTGGACCAAAAGTCTCACCCAGGGGACTAGCGGGAGTTGGAGCATATCGGGATTCAGCTGATCGCAGATCCTGACGACAAGTGCGTTTCGACACTTGAATCTCCAAAACCTCGATAGGAGACAAGGCTGCGGTCTTATGAGAGCCGGTCCTGTGGACTGGGAGTTTATCCAGAAGGGGCTAAGGCTGAAAGGAGCGCATCGGCAAATCAATGATCAGGAGATCGCAGGGACAGAGGTTCTTGACATCGAGGAACAAGAGACCCCGAAACCCAAAACCGAGTCGGGGAAAAGGTCACAGGCACGTGCAGAGCCCGTGACAGGGAAAAGAGCATGACCTATGGATCAGGTTTTCATCAAAGATTCCAGCAGGGAATCGAATGAGCTAAACGCCCCCTGCTCACAGGATAATTCAAATTTCCCCTCTGAGCCGAATTAGCTCATTTGATTACCTGTTGGAATCTCTGATGAAAACCTGATCCACAGGTACTTCTCTTTTCCCTGTCATGGCCTCTGCACATACTTGTGACCTCGACTTGATTTCGGGTTTCGGGGTTTCTTGTTCCTCGATGTCAAGAACCTCTATCCCCATGGTCTCCCGATCACCGATTTGTCGATGCGCTCCTTTCGGCCTTAGCCCCTCTTGGCTAAACTCCCAGTCCACAGGACCGGCTCTCATAATACCACAACCTTGTCTCCTATCGAGGTTTTGGACATACAAGTGTTGAAACGCACTTGTCCTTAGGATCCGCGATCTACCGAATCCCAATATGCTCCAACTCCCGCTAGTCCCCTGGGCTAGACTTTTGGTCCATGTGACCTCCCCTTATATGACCGCAGTCATACCACCTATCAGGGTTTCGGACATCGCAATGCCGAAACGCAAGGACACTTTGTCCACGGGATTGTCGATATCTCGATCCCCGATGTGACGTCAGCTGGCCCCCACACAACGAAACTCTCCTTTCTTTCGAAAAATTAGACTTCACGATTCCACAATGAAAGTCCTCCTTGTCTCGAGGACTCACGAAATGCCAATCCTTGACTCTCTTCGGATCTCTGACATGCATCCCAAGTGGATGGATGGCCCTGATCCAATCTCGTTGTTTCAGAGTTTTCAATGCTCTGATGACAGAAACTCTCTGTCAACTCAAAACCCCGATCGTCGATATACCGATGGGTCTCTCGATCCCCACCATGTGTCGCCACAAATAGATGGTCTAGATCATTCTTGCTATTTTGAGACTTTTACCATGGAAATCCTCGATCTCCTGACTTCCAGATCTCTGATTTCACAAACGTCGATATCCCGATGCCTATCGGGAATTTTGCCTGGTGTGAGAAGGGTTAAACCCCGTGCACCTCCTGTCCAATCTGACGGCTGACGGGATTTCTAAATGAGATCCAACAACTCACGATCTCCCCCTTCTATATGCTCGCTCTGATGCTCTCTGGACGTGAAATCTTCAACGGTCCAGATTTCTTCTACTGATCCGATGACTGATGTGCTCCCTCCTGAGCTTGCACACTTCTTCCCAGACTTGGGAAAATACTAAGTTCTCAAAGGCCTCGACCTGTACCTCCTTCTCTACGAGCTCCTCAGCTTTAAGCCTCACTTGCGTTCTACACAATGTTGTTCCTCCTGAGCTTTTCTCCTTTCGAATCCTTGAAGGATTCTTCAACTCCTGTGCCTCTACAGGCTATTCACATGCACACACAGTGTTGTCTCTCCTGAGATTCTCAACACTCAGATCCCTAAGGGATTTTGTCCTTCTTCCTTCTCCCTCAGATGGAAAAGTATAAATACCCTCCTAGCTATCCTTTTCATCAAGCAACCTCTTGTTGAGTCTGCAGGGTGTTCAACAACCCTGTGAAGATCCCTCAGTGGAGTCTTCCTTCAGAATACATAATTCAAAGAGTTCTCTTCTTCCTATGTCTATCTGCAAAATGTCTCAATGCCCGCCTGGCAAAGTATCTTCTTCCAGAACTTCCAGTAGTTCTGTCTCCTTCCCCTATGCACCTATGCACTCGCTCGATGCCCACTTGACAGAGCTCTCAGAATCCTCAGTGATTCTGATTCTTTGTGAACTCACAACAGAGTTCCTCCAAATGAACCACTGTGCATATGCTCAATGCCGACTTGGCAGAGCTTCACAGAACTGCTCAGAGCTTATGTCTGAAACTGTGTCTTCTCCCACACAACCTTTCCTCCAAGGTATTCAACAACCTTGAAGTCTTTCCCTGAGTTGTTGATTTCAGCTTCTGTGCCCACCTGGCACGTCTTTGTCTGAATCCGCAGGGTTCAGAAATGCATCCCCTGTGCATGACTATCAGAACCCGCAGTGTTCTGTCACACCCTCCTAGTGTGAAGCCTCAAAGACTTCTCAAGCCTGAAATCAAGAACTCCTACAAATGCCTAACATACATCTACAACATACATGAACACTCACAGACATTCATTCAACACACAGTAATGCAGGAAAAACTGCTATTTGTATTAAATATGGAAAATGCCTGTTTATACAAGGTGTTCTTAAGCATGGCCTGTAACAAGGTCTCGGCTCCTTCTTCTGCTCTCTATCCTTAGATTCTCCTCTATTCTATCCACCTCCACAAAATGAGATCCTAAATCTCTTTTACCTGAGGGGGCTCTTCGACCTCTTCCCTCCAACCTACCTACCCTATTCAATTACATTGAATGCGCTGTCTAGTCCTCTATCGGATCTAGATCTTAGCCATACAAAACATTAAGTGTCTATCTTATCTATAGCCTGCACAAAGGCATGGCTTCATCTCTCAACATCCTAAGCATTTAATTACATTGAATTCAGATTTCAAATGAGGTTGTGCCTCTCTCTTCAATGCGCGATTTGAATTCGCTGACATGGCTAGCTGGCTGGCTGGCTGACGTGGAGAGATGCTCCTGCATCACATCATAAAAAATAAACAAAGCTATTATTCCCTTAGTGGAGTTGCAAGGTAAGATTGTAGATTAAGGATTTTTGATAATGTTACCTAAATAATGTCTCAATTATCCTCGATAACATCACCTAAATGTTATCATAGGATTTGTACTTCTGCGGAGCCCTCTAGAAGATCTCAGTATTATAAAAAAATTTCATGTATATACCATTTTCACCTTAGCATATACTTCCCTCATTTTGGTGAAGGAATGAGGTCCAACATAAGGGAGGCTTCCTGGTGACCTCTAGGAGTCAAGTAGCAATATTATCCAAGCCTACACGCCCCTATCTTGGTAACTTATATGTGATAGGCTAGGTGTAGGGAAGATGAAGGGAAAAATAAATCAAAAGAGATAATTGGGAAACATGTACGATACAATAAACTCTTCAATGCATAAAATGATCAATTACCAAGTTGTGTATCATATCAATCACCTTGATACATTAGATATCACATAAAACCAATTGCTATTGTAAAATTGAAGAAATAAACTAGTTTATATCAACATATAGTATTTTACAATAGAAATAGGAAAAACAACCTAGAAAATTTGCAATCGACTCTTACAATTTAGCTTGCAACAAGGGGAATAATATCCAATTTCTAGAAAACAATTCTGAGTAGCTTTAGCCACAATATTGAGTAATTATCAAGAATAAATTGCAACCCTAATGGTTGTAGCATTCACTTTATGAAAAGAACAAGTTATCTAATTATTTAGCAAATCATTGAGGTACAATTAACAAGACTATGGTGTCACAAAGCTGATTTAAGTGAAAGTTTTGAGAGTTGTTGACAATGTAAGCATCACAAACATGAGGCTAGTTTCATCTACTTTCTTGGGAAATCGAGTCAAGTAACTCTTTGAAAGATGAATTATATATTCAATAACAATGAATATTTGAACCCTAAGGCGCAAACCCTATTGGAGCATAGGATCAAACCCTATAGGAAAACAACTCTTAGGATGTAATGCCTCTTGGATCCTTCATGTGATTGTCTTTCTTCTAGAGTGTCTAGTTCAAGGATCAAATGGACTAAAATAAAAAACCATAAGGTGCAAACCATATTGAACCTTAGCTATTTGATTTTAGCTAGATATTAGGTCTCTAAATTCTTTCACAAGATTAGAAAAATAAAGGTATGGAAGGTGAAAAACCCTTATGTATCCTTCCTAGGGTTTCACTAGAACAAGGTAACATGCACCAAAAAATCAAATATCACATTATTCCATTAACAAACACATTAACTTGAAGAATATCACTTACCTATCCAAACATATATTCTAATATAAAACCTAGTTGTAAACATCTATCCATCCAAATTGAAAAATAATCCATAAAAATCCATTCTCTAAAAGTGTGCACTAGATTCCAAGAGACCAAGAAGAGTAGATGAATTTTTTTCTAGAGTTCTATCTCACAAGTTTGAGGAGTGTGATGACGATTAAATGATTTTAATGCTCACTCTATTTTTATGAGGTAACCAAGCACTATTTTTCCACAAAATTGAGTAAAACAATGATAATCCATGCTAAAAGTGAGGTTGACCCCTCAAAATAGCCTCTACAATAATAAATCATACAAAATAAACTTCATAAATCCACATGTATGGTGGCTTAAAACCTACAATGTATTAAGGATGGCCTCCCAAAACCATGTGTCATCATCTAAGGTTAAAGAAAGTTGGAAGAATTTCATGTCACATTAAATCATCATGTGGTGTCCATGTAGCAAACAAACCCCATCATCTCCATCAAACCCTATCACATGACGCCATCACCTAAAGCCTAGAATTCAAGGTGGAGAGGGGGTGTATCTCATATCTACATGGTTTCTAATCCAAACCATGTGATACATCCTCCATCAAGTGGATGACTATGGTGTGTGTGTACTTTCCAAAGTTTGGGATTTCTTCCCACATCTATTCCATCAAGGCCATATCTAGCAAATTCAAGCCCGTATGTCCATCATCCAAGGTCCAAATGATGTGAGAGATTGTATAGTAGTATTCTAAGCAACATAATCACTCAACAGTCTAAATCACATGTGTCACATCTTGTAAAAGATGCACAATATCCTAGGTGAAAGCAGGGGACGTCCTTCAAAGAACCATGTTAGGTGAATACAAATCAAATAAAAGTATGGAATCAAGTAACACCAAAGTTCACAAGGTATAAGACTCCTTAAATCATTTAAATTGAGTTGTTACTTAACATCGAAGTGACATAAATAATTCACATCAAGTATCCCCTTCAAACTTTACATTAGCTCATGACTTTATGTAAGTTGTCAAGTTTACGTATGGGAGAACGATCATCAGACCCTATTAGATGTGCCAACCAAAGAAGAAAATAAAATATCCAAACAGAGGGATATATCCCAAGGGAAATATGAAAGAAAAGAACCCTTCAAGAGTAAGTGTGATAGTGAGACATGCCAGGCTTACTCTTTGGCTTATGGAATCATTTGGTCCATTTCTATGAGTGCATTTGTAGAGGGTGTGATTTCTCTTCAGTTACCTCTTTCTAGGTTCTACGTTTTCCAACCCATTAATATCCATGTTATATTGTCCTTTTATTAATTTGCAAGTCCCCTTTGTAATGTTCCAAGCATTATCACCCATTTCTTTGGGACTAGGGAGAGTGCAGAAAGGGAAGATATCAAGTATGGTCCGGATTTTAAAAGTACTCGTTACTCCATTTCTTTTTATCTTTCATAAAAACAAATCTTTATCATTTTTACTAGTAGTTACAATCAACCAATGTGCCTTTATCACCTCTTCTCATGAGATAATGAACCATGACCCATTACCGAAGTCTGGTATGTTGTGGTGGGGTCCAGGATGGTAAGTTTTAAGTATGATTGCGAAACAAAATGTTATGTTTGTGAGGGGCTCTGATTAGTACCCAATTTCCTTGGGTGGTGGACAACACGAGACTATAGTGAAAATGATGGCCACCAGGGTGAAAATTAAAGGAAGAAAACATAACTTATTGAGCTTATGATTCATTTTCCAAATTTAACCAATGATCCTCATCCACATGCATAGTATATTAAGTACAACACTTGATATGACAAAAGGAATATTGTACCTCATGATTAAGCTATACCACCATCTTCCAAAGACTGTGTCGATTGGATGTGATGAGTATTGTTGAGAAAAAGTGAAAGGGGCATCTAAGAGGGGTTGTTAGGCTTCCATGAGTGGACATGTCGATCACCATAGTTGTTAGGATCATTGTCTTCATTGTGGGCCATGTGAAATGATATCCTCTAGTTACCCCTAGGCATGGGGGGTAGCACTAAATTGTTAAAACATTTAAAGTAAATACCATGATTAAGGACATATTCTAAACATTCTACTTTTTATCCCTTTTCTGTGCATATTTTCCGATTATTTTTTCCCAAAAAATAATGAAAAATTGTTGAAACTGCATATTTGAGTGGTCAAGTCCCTATAATCCAAGTGCCCCAAGGTTCTTTGAAGATGTTGAATCCACTTATATATTAAAAGATGCAATTTAAACAACAGAAAATTGTGATTTCAGCCAAACTTATATAGCCAAATTGCAGTGAAAATTTTCAGAAAATAGAATGTTTAGACAACCTCGTTGTTAGGACTTTTAAGATGAATAAAAATTATATGCATCTCATTTCATGTTTAACATCAACTAGAGTCATGTTTGCAACATCAAATAGAGTCTCATGGAATTCATGTGCTGTCATATACATACCTATTTTCATAGCTTCCTATATGATGGTACTCCGAAAATAATCCTTTTGGTCCAATTAACCTAAGCCTATTCTACGTGTCTTTTTTTTCTATGTGAGATTGTCTCATTATCAACTATCCAACACACCAAGCCTTTGTGTTTTACAATAGATAGAATTTTGCTACAAATGCTTCTACCTCAATGTTAGTCTCAACTCTTCTCTCTCTAGCTTGGTTCTATATGGCCTCTTTACTTGGATCTCTCTCGATCTTTGTTATATCATGCAATATTTACCAAAGGCTTGACTCACAAATCATGACTAGAGAGTCATGATTTAATACCCACTTCTTTAATCAGTTCTTGATGCTATCCTGAGTGAACAAATCACATAGACCTATCTTGATCCACATGATATTAATGATTGAAAAACATTTCTTCATTATTTATTTTTGACCTCCTACATCTATGACAATGTCAACTCTAAATCTCATGCCATATCTAAAGGAATCATTCCCAACCACCAATGGATAAACTATTGGGTATGTGTTATATTTTCACAACAAGACCTAGTGTGTGTGTTGTGTTGGGAAAGAGAGGGGTCCATAGGTCAGGTCGCAAGGTGGTAGATCCCACTTGTTTGGGGTTTTTTGGAAACACCCCCATAAAAAAAAATTGGCATTCTTTTCATCTATTTTTAGCAATTTTTTGGCACATGGTTTTCACTGATGGTTTTCTAACTCCGGTAAAGGAATTAGGGTTGTTGACTAATATGGGTAAATGTATTAGGTTTTTTTTATTTTGTGGGATCCTGTATATATTGGATTGTAAAAAATGAAGAAATAACGAATAAAATATTAGAGGTGCGGCTATAAAGATGTTGGTTTTCCTAGTTTGGATTTCTAGGGTAAAAATCCATGTGTAATGTGTGTGATCCATTCTATATTTTCTATTTTTAATAAGAATCTATTTGTAGTAATTTATTGTATAAGATTAAACCCCATATTCAAAATTCACTAGCGGGATTGATAGTTTGGTTCGAGATATTAAGTGCACTCTAACACACAACAAGAAATGAGTGAAAGAGAATCTTTTTAGGTGACCAAAATTGCATATTGTGGAAAAAAATACAGAGTGAAATCCAAGTTATATGAGAGTGAAAAATTAACTCTTTCCCACCTACATTTCCCTCCTCCATTGTGGTTTGAAACTCAGTATCCCACTGGAAATACAACCCAGAATAACCTCACCTACAATGTTAATTATTGATATGCTTGAACCTCACAAAACACCTCAAAATAAATCTATAAATTTAAAGAACATGATTATGCCCCAGTTCCATTTCTTAGGGCTCAAACAAATGAAACATAATTAAATGCATGTTATGTGGCCTCGAAAAAATATTTTTATTTGGCGAAAAGCCAATCCTTACGGTGTTTGAACAAATAATTAAACTAATAAATTATACATTTAATCTAGCCTCAACCCATCCATATGCTCTAGGACTAGAGGGAGGAGAATTTTCTATAAATCTCATGCTTGTGAGCTATATTTAATTGATTGATTATTGTGTTCATGATGATGATGATGATGATGTAGTCTTGATTAGTCAAAATTAGGCAAAGTTAGGCAATATCTACCAAAATTACAATTTTAAATTGATCACATTGTTAATTTTAATGTAAAAATGGATTCAACACCTTTCAATACCCCTAGTGAAATCAAATTATGTAATGTTAACATTTGATATTTGCAATTCCACTAATCCAAAAAAATTCTTGTTGAATATTACACCAAAAATGTTAGTTTCCCTTTTTTCTATTGTAGGATTTTAAGCACAAACCAATATCTAGTTGTGAGAAAAAATTATACTAGAAAAATTGCAAGGAAAAGAGAGGAGAGAATGAAATAACACCCAAAAAGAGAATATTGTTGAAGAACCATTTTGAATTTCACTTGTATATTAATGCTTTGCATGAGTACAATATATAGACTCTCTAGGGAGAAAAGGAAATGCACATAAGGTTGGGGTTCTTTGTGCATGTACTAGTTAGATTTAATCAATTCTTAACTATTCAATACAATGGGTCAATACCACAATACAATGGGTCAATACCACAACTGGCTAAGTGGTAAATGATAAGTTTTACTCCATTAATAATAAAGGAAATGCACACTTCCTGAGAGGCTAAGTTATCCACATCCAATGTGAAATAGTTTCCCATTCAATGCCATATGTTAGACTTGTTATAAATAACACTGCATAGGATACCCCCTTATTTTGAGGAATGGCTAAAAATGCATGTCCCTTGAAAAGTGGAATGTTGTGCACGTACTCGAACAATTATTTTCAGTGTTTGGGAAAGGAACACTTTATATAACATTTAGACAATGACATAATTCAAGAAGAAGGCTGCATGCTCTATGATTTTAACCTTTTCTAGTTTAGCATAAGTGGATTGTGTCTAGGTAATCTTTACTGAAATTACAATTTTAGATTGATGAAACTGTTGTTGTTTATCTAGAAATGGATTCAACACCCATGAATGCCCACAATGGAACTAGATTATGCAATGTTAACATTGATACTCATAATTCCATCAATCCAAAAATATTATTGTGGGATTTCAACGAAAAAATGCCAATCTCTCTTCTCGTTATTTTGAGTGGCTGCAAGCGATCAATTTTGTATAAAGGTTAGGCTAGAACAAATCTTAAATAGAATAAACATTTTATGATTTTGAGTTTTTCTAGTTTACAATCACCATAATCCAACCAAACAATCTTTATTGAAATTACAATTATGGTGTATGAAATTGTTATTTGTAATGTTAGAATAGATTGAACACCCTTGAAAACCTCTAATGCAACAAAAATACACAATGTTAACATTTGATATATTTGCAATTCCATCAACAAAAAATGATTCTTCTTGAATTTCAATTAAAAAACAACAAATTCCCTTCACATTATTTTGAGTGGCAGGAGAAGAACCAATTCGTAGAATGGTTGGAATATGTCATAACTCAAGATTAAACCAACAAGAACTAGAATGGTTAGAATATGTCATAACTCAAGATTAAACCAACAAGAACTAGAATGGTTAGAATATGTCATAACTCAAGATTAAACCTTTTCTTATTTACCATCATCAAAATCCAATAAGACAATCTTTACCAAATTTACTATTTTCGATGGATGAAATTGCTATATTTATTAGAAAAATTTAATATTTACAATTTCATTAATTAAAAATAATTCTTAACAAATTTTAAATGAAAATTACTAATTTTCTTTGCTTAATTGATTTTATACACATTCAATAAAACTTTGTTTTAACTTTCAAAGTAACAAATTCTCACTATTTTAAGAAAAAAATTCCAATTCATAAAACATTTAAACTTCCACACTTAAAAAAATAATAATAATAATAATAAAATAACAAATCCCTACGAAAAATAATTTAAAATCGCATCCTTCTAACCAATCCCCTCATCTTTCTCTTCGTGGCCCAAAAACTCAGCGAAGACCGTTTGGTCGCCAAAGATGGATTTGGCCCCAAATCTGGCCCAAATACATAATTAATCTAGAAGGGATGCAAACGGTCCAATAAGAGGGTCGGCGAATCCAGCTCATTGGACAAAACCTCTAATCGATCATGAACAATATATATATATATACCCCTCTCTTCGTCTTCGTCAACCGCGCTGCTGTTGTCGATCTTCATTTAGCTTCGGCGGGCAGAGGTATTTGCATTATTATTCTTAACTCCTCGCCCGCCTTCCTGTTGTCGATCTATTCTTCTCCAGCGGCAACCTGCAGACAAGATGGGCCGATTCAATGCACTTCTCTTCCTAGTTTTTGCCTTTGGATTGATAAGCTCAGTCTCTCTGGCAAAGGATCCCTCAGATGCAAAGGCTCCCGTTGCCGCAGCGCCCAAGTTGTCGCCGATTGAAACACCATCCTCAGCCTCTCTGGCGAAGGCTCCTTCACTGGCACAGGCTCCCGTCGCCGCAGCGCCCAAGTTGTCGCCGATTGAAACTCCCGCAGCAGCGCCACCGGCCTCCGCCCCTTGTGAAGTYGCCATAACGCCATCCTCAGCCTCATCACCYAYCGCTCAGGCTCCTGCCTCCAGCCTCTCCGCCGAAGGTCCAGGCCCCGCCTTGCCACCGAGCAGCGGGGCCACGGCTACCACCAGTTTAGAGAAGATCATGGCTATCATTGGAGCGGCCTTGATTGGAGGAGCTGCCTTTCTTCTCTAAGCGAGATSGATGCATTCTCTTCATCATGTGTTTTAACTAAATGCTCGTTCATAATACATAATTTGAAGGTCATTCTAAGTTGTTTTTGAATTAATTCCCACGTCAAACATATTCGATACCATAAATCTATTAGCATTGTTAATCTTTAATGGAACGTTTCATGTTTTTATCTTTTCAAAGTTACTTGTTGGTAACATGTTKCATGTTTTTATCTTTTCAAAGTTACTTGTTGGTAACATGTTTCATGTTTTTATCTTTTCAAAGTTACTTGTTGGTAACATGTTTCATAAGTGAATGGTTTAATTTGGTTTAGAATTAGACTTTAAAATGTTGTGTTGTCGAGTAATCAATGGTTTAACTCTCAAATCTTAAGTAAATACACTCTTTGTCCAAGGGCTGCGTAAGTCATGTATTTGTCGGTTTTCTTAAGACATTGAATTTATTCATGGTAAACCTAATCATATTTTTAAAGATTATTTTGTTATGAATCTCACCAATTTGTGGATACTCATTATAGATCTAAGTTTAATTTTGAATTTTGGGTTTAGATACAACCTAAATTTTGGGTTTAGATACAACCTTTTTTTTTAATGTTTTTGGTAAATAAGTATATAATCATAAGTAGGTTTCTGATTTTATTAATGTTTTATGAAATATTATTTAAGATAATTATATAGTGAATGGTTTAAAATATTTAAATATTTTGAATTTTATAGTATAAATTTCTAAATATTTAAAATAGTACAAATTTTATGGTGGTCAATTTCATTTATAGCACACCTTTCATATTCAACATTAAGAATTCTTGCAATACATGAGATTTTTCACCATCATTTCACTATCTAATATTGGCTCACGTGATATGGATTTCATGTTGTTTAAATATCACATGCTTAAACGATATTGGAGTTTAAACTAGATTTATATGCACCACTAATGCCATTTAAGAAGTTTACATAAATATTATGCACCACTAAGTCTACCCTGCTCGTGCGATTATTTATGACACTTCACCAGCTCCCTGACCTATTTGAACGGCTTCAGCATCTTTGAATCACTCATTCCTTCCTGGTGGTTCTTCTCAGTGCCCAGCCTCCTGCCCAACTTCTCCTTGCTCTTCTTTTGTGATTTCCTGGTCCATTCCTGGCTTACTCACGATCCCTCTGCTTCTCAGAGATGCCTCGACTTCGAGGAAAGTCTAAATGAGGGTCAAATTGGCACCCAAACCGACCCTGATTGGTCCCCTGTCCCCCGTCTGTGTCGTCCCTCTCATCCTCCTCCCCGTCGGCCACCTCGTCATCCTCCCTGGTGCAGTCGACCAAATTCCCTGCCCATCTCCTACCCCTCTCTACATCTCTAGCCAACAGGATGAAGGGGTTCCTCCCAACTCCCCAGCCTCACAGTCGCTACAGGCAAGTCAAAAATCATGCCATGCACCCCTCTCTTAAGCTGACTCTAACACAGACCCATATTGCGAATGGAAAATCAAGTCTCGCTCTGCTACAGGCCCTGTTTTTTTACCTATGGCGGGATATGGATGACCTCCGCTTTCGACTGGAGATCCTGGATGGAAAAGACTATCATCTCTTGCGATTGCTCTTTGCAATGCAGGGTGATCCCCACTTCCCAATAGAGGTAGCCCAAGACGTTGCAGCACACATAATGACAAATCCGGCACCTATGTTGGCACCTCAGGGAGCGTTGGTCTACACCAGGCTAGACCACAATGACTAAGGGATTCCATCCTCCCAGTTGACGTAGAAAAGGAAGAAGTCCATGAGGAGGATGGCCAGAAGGAGAGGAACGTGTCACCACAACGGCAAGACGCCATGCAACTGGATGGGACACCAGTTGAGGAGAAACTGCCTCCCCCTGGGGACCTGACATTCGACACCTTCTTCATGGCTACGTGGCCACACTACAACCCATATCGATGAAGTGCGCGATGCCCTGTTCTGTGCATGGCCACCTTTTAGCTTTGTTTTGTTTAGTGCATGGCCACCTCTTAGCTTTGTTCTATCTTTCTTTGTCCATGGCCACCCTTTCGCCTAGTTTTGTTTATGATTATTTCGGTCTACACTCTGTATAGTTGTAGAAGCCTCCGTTAGGGGCCAAAACTCTGTACATTACTAGTGATAGTTGTGGCTTATGCCTTAAGTTTTGAGGTGGTTTGGTTGGCTGAGTTGGTTTCCCTTAGGGGAAGCTCAATGTTTATAGCTTGAAACCATGCAAATTATGTGTACTCTTGGAATTTGATAGAATTTTATAAAATTCTTACTTATATATATATATATATATATATATATATATATATTAAAAAAAAACCATCTCAATTGCATATTTGCCTAGAAGAATATAGAAATGATAATAGAGGCTAGAACATCACCAAATAAATCTCCCAAATTATATTCAAATAGGTCACAAAGTTTCAACTAACATCTCAATTGAATATTGCCTTACAAAATCAAACAATCCTTCATATTTGTGTAGAAAAAGGTATTTCCTATTATAAATATTATGTCAAAGGAATTTATAGGTGAAGGATAAGTATATGAATATCTATGTATAACTGAAACAAATGGTATAATAAGAAAAATGGAGAGCATCCATTGCGCAAGATTCACACAAATTGTAACTGTATTGCACACTTACACTTGAATACATTAGGTATATATAGTTGGGGTAGTTGGAGTGAGATCCAACTGATTCCAATATTAGAGGGAGTGGTTGAGAGAATCTCTCAACATCCTCCAACAACCGAGACCAATCCCCAAACTCTATTATGCAACATTAATGGAGCATTATATCTAACACCCCCCTTAATGCTTACATTACAAAATCTTACAATAATAAAAATAAAAATTATAAAACAAAAGTAGTTACAACATTTTAACTTTGTCTGGCATGGTCTTCATCAATGCCTACACCCACTCTGATGCCTTTGGATTGTGCTCTTTCTCATCCTCTTCTTCGAGCTAACCATTCAACTCATTTAAAGTATAAATGCTTTAGACCATCATTCATGAACTTGTATAATTGATTTTTCTCGACCTCGTGAAGGACAATATCGATTTTGAATTATCCTATGGATACACTACCATCTGTAGAATTTCCCCCAATAGAAAATTTCAGCGGTTATATAGGACAATGATCTGATTACTTGATATTTTTAGTAGTTAATCATACAACTAACCTACTTTAAACAATACACTCATGAAAACATGTCATTGAAGATCTTGAAGCCCAAATCACAACAAGATCCACTCTAGCATATAATAGAATATGCATAACCAAACTAGTGAAGTGTTCCTATGGCACGGAAGTATGTCAAGAACCACTAATTTAGATTATGATACTATGTTCGTTGATTGGTTCTACAATATAAATTTTTACAAAAAAAAATCATACACAACAATTAATATAACTTCCCTTTTAGCTTTTGAGGCATTTGTACTCCTTCAATATGGTAAAAGGTAAATATGAATATGGAATTTTTGATGAAGAAGAACCTATATTTACTAGCCATTTGTTATTACATTGCCACTTTTGTATTCAGACAACCTTCTCTTTTCTTCCAAAGAATGACAAGCATGGGCACGAGTGAAGTATACCAACTAAAGGAAATATGACAATTTGAATCACACTAGCGAACTGATTAACTCGTAGTTGGGCATCAATTGTATATGACAGTTCTCAGCAATTAGATTCTCACGACTGTATTTGCACAAGATGACAAGTGACTTGAAAATGAATAGCATGAGTCTGTTGATATCGTGGAACCATCATCTCTTCCTCTTTCAAGTTGCGTTCACACAAAACACCACGCAATATCTTTTTATTTCCATAGTATCCAATTGGGGTGGCCTCGCTGCAATCCTCAAAGTCACCAAGCAACGATTTAAGTCTCCAATGACTCGAATACATAGGAATAACAACAATTCTAATCAAAACTTCTAGATCAACAATTCCACTTAATCCGGCAACAAATTTTCAGTTTTCTCCACGTTGTGCTCCACATTCTTCCTAGCAAACTGATGGGTGTTATATGTGCACTAAAAACACAATAAAAGCCCTCAATTAAATTTTCAACCCAGGGTAAGTAAACTTAGAGTTGTAGCAAAATATATGCCAAAGCTATAAGGGTTGGTAGGAGTTTAGTCTAACTAATAAAGGTAGATATCTAAGGCTAATCTACTCAAGAAAAACTATCTAATGAGAAAGCCCTACTAAGAAACTTGAAACTAGGTAACCTAAGTACTTTTTGGGCCAAGGATCGATGGATAGTCCTAAGAAAGAAAGTAAAAACCCTATGTAAAGAAAACTATTTCAACAATAAGCAATAAGCAAACTATAACAATGAGCAACTAACAAAAGAAAACTATTTTAACTTGCCAACCTATATTCAATGAGTAACTACCCTATAAAAGCAGATAAATAAACAAGCAAACAAAGACACCTAACTAACCTATTAAAGAAAATAGACAAGTAAGAAAAGACACCTAACTAACCTACTAAATAAAATGACCAAGTAAGAAAAGACAACTAACTATTGCAACAAATCAAACTAAAACTTCTCATTGAACAACTATCTAGCCTAAGAGGAAAGTGGACTAAATGCTTAATGCAAAACTATTTCTAATGCATGAAAGGAAATCTATTTTATTAAAAGCAAGAAGAACTACCAACTAATGTTTAATCTATGATAAACAAACTACTATCTAATCTATCAAAGCAAAGTCTATCTATCCTACAACAACAATGAAACTTTATTCTAATCTATGAAAGAAGGAAACTATATCTATGAAAGCAAGAAAACTATTTCTTTTAATCTATGAAAGCAAGAAAACTATTTCTTAATCTATGAAAACATGAAAACTATCTTTTAACCTATGATAATTCAAACTGTTGGAGCTTGTGTGAATGTCTTCGGTGTCAGATAATATCTCGATAGCACTTGACAACAAAGGACAATTCCAGTGGTATAAGATCAACACTAATTTCAATGGAAAAGTGAAAGGTGTGGATTAAACAATCCAATGAGATATTATCCATGAAAAAACAATGTTAGATACCCTGCATATTCATGTATAAACCATCAATAACATAACGAGATCATCATTACACTTCTACACTATGTAAGCAAAAATAGATTCAACCATTAACTAAGAAATATAATTGCAATTTAACTCTAGGAAGGGAAATTACGTAAAATGAAACTATGCTATGTCTATTCTAACAATTCAAACTGCAATAACGAAATGATTAAAAACATAAATTAAACTATGATATTGAAAAGTAAACTAACAATCTACATTAACCAACAACTAATTAAACAAGATCTATATAAAAATGAGATAAGCAAGCTATAATTAAAAACTGGAATTAATTCTATCCATCCATCAAATCCTTGTCGAAGAGAACCCAAATAAAAACTCTATTCTATTCTAATTAAAACTCTATTTTAAACTTGACTATAAAATCATAAAACAAAGCATAATCTAACATCTAATTGCACACAGGGTTAATATAGAGACTTGCAAGTCTGTTCCTAATCTACAAGATCAATGCATGCTAACACATCTCATCATTCTAACCTGCAAAAGAGAGTCAAAACAATTAAACTACAACAAACTAGTTAACACAATAAAAATATGCATGTATAGAAAATAAAGAGAACAATTAAATTATGAAATGCATAAACAAACACAAAGACAGTTACTAGACTATTGGTGCCCCCCCCTAGCAAGTCGTGGTCACTCTCTAAAAGTACACCACGAACTCAGCAAGTCGAATTCACCATAAAAACTCAAAAACGCAATTCTGGCATAATCTGGCAATGTAAAAACTCAAAACAGAGTAAAATCGTTTTTCTGTCTACCACACTGACAATTCTAATGCTTATGCTAGTTAACAGTGATTTGACCACTTCAGTGGTATTTATAACGTTTACGGACCAATTGGTCGACCGCAGGAGGGTCGAACCACTTCTAATTTCGACAAATTACAATAAATGATGCTCTAACTGATAAAACAGAGCGAGCCAATAATCGCCCTCTTGAGCAACTGAAACTTAGTTGTCAGGAGCTCAGTAGCTGGAGGGGAGAAGAATGAACAAAACCCACGTGCCCGATATACCCGTCACTGGCCGCCAATACCATAACTGCCAAGTCGCCCTACGTTTTTGTGCAATATGCAGTGTTGGACAGAGTGTCGGATCAAGTGCCAAAACAAGTACTGGAAGGAGTGTCGAAAGCGGAAACATGGTGCGTTTTTTCCCTGTAACACCAGAAAAATGTGAATTAGATCTTGGTAATCATAATACATGATTAATTATACTCAATATAATCATTAAACATGAATTACACGTACCTTATGTCGATCATACCATTTTATCATAAAATTCTTCAAAAAGATCCTTTAAAATATGAAAAACACATATGTACATGTGGAAAAAGTGTATAATAATTGTCATAAAAGTGATAATATCTCGGGCCCAACATTACCCCCACACTTATGATTTTGCAGGTCCCACTGCAAACAAAAATAATTTACCCCTCATGACTAGGCTTGCTGAGGAGGATCGGCCTTGGAATATTCTCCTTCTTGCTATGAAGACTTAGCCTTGTGCCTTATGTGTTGCTTCAGCTGTGCTCTAAGGCTGCAGTTAGATTTGGTCATCTCATCGACCAATCGTTGAAAAGAGTTAAATTTTGTTTGAAGGACTGCATTGTCATGATGAAGGTGTGTATCTATTATCTTCCTTTCCTCCAACTTTTGGAGAAGCTGATGGTTTTCCTTTTGTAGCTCCTCTATGGTTGGGGAAGAATCGATGATCTCTGAGGAAGGCTTAGAACCTTTGAGGGATGTGGACAATCTATTAGTTTTAGGATCTAGAGTGGTCATGGGTGAAGTAGGAGTGATGGAAGACCAGTAAGGTGAGGTAGGTTCTGATTTTTTTTTCCTTAGTGGCTCTAATCCATCAGTAGAGACTTCCCTAAGTTTCTTATGAGGGCTCTCAAGGCCAGAGGACACTTGGATAGGATCCGAAGTAGGTGGAGGTTTTTCATAAGGCTTGGCTCTTGTGCTCCAGGTACTCTTCCGAAAGGGTCCTTTACCAAATCGATTGGCTCCCCTCTTGTTTGTGGGAATGATGTAAAATTCTTGTTGCATTACTTTTTGGAGATTTTTAGGTGTAGGATCAAGAGACAGAGAAGGTATTGGGGGGTTAATAATAGGCTTCTTTTGGTCCTTGCTCTTGGTCTTTTTACCAGATGAAGAAGTAGGGATATCAACAAGCTTTTAGTGTTGTTCCAGAAAAGAGAGGGCTTGTGCAAAGGTGTTTGGAGTTCTTGGAGAATGAGGCTTGGATTGAGAGATATTTTTTAGGCTAAGTCACTTTTTGTCGGTCTTAACTATCAAGTGAGGGTTTGCAAATTAGTAAATAAACGCATCCCAATTTTGCCCCTGTTTCTCTAGTTCATCAAGAACGAGGAATTTGATCAAGCCATGGTGGAAGAGACTGTTGTGGGGGTTAGTCACATTCTTCTTCACTTGAGAGGACATCTTCTCCAAGATTTTGATAAAATAGAAGGGGAAGTTCAAGGGTTTGTTGAACAAAAAATGAGCCAACAATCTAAAATGGGAAGCTTTGAAAGTAGAGTATGCACCTTCACATGTAATTAACCTTGTGATGACGATGAGGGGGTTAATCAATTTTTCCTTTATCCACTCCTTAGCATACCCTTTTTCTCCTGAAATGCTCTCGAATTCGGGCTTAAACACCCTATTATAACTTGAGTGCGGAAATTAGTGGTTTTTGAACCATCTATCTCCCATTCTTGGGAGCTTTGTAGCTGCATCAATGGACTCTTCTGAAACTTCAAAGGTAAGAGACCCTGCATGTGTTGTCTTACCATCGAAACCAACTGCAAATTGCATGGAGAGACCATCATCGTGGCCTTGTAAGCTAGACAAAAATGCCCCCCAGCCTACGCGCAAAAACACTTCTCTGCACTGTGAAAATTCGAGAATGGAAAACAAGTCTGCATAGGAGGAGGGTTCGTATCTCTTGGGCATTGTGATAGAGGTGAAATTAACAAATCAAGGGCATAATCGAGCCAAATAGTTGCACGAATTGGGCACAGGCTGAACGCGATTTGGACAGGTGATGAATTGGCAAAGGTTGGGCGCGATTTCTTAATGCAAGGGAGAGAAAATGGCAAGGGCAAATGAGATATAGAGTGCCCAACCCAATTTTGAATGCACTCATGGTGGAGTAAGTTGCACACATGTGTGCGTGAGCTACCATGCGTGGGAAATTAGAATTCAATGGCATGGTTTTTGATAATGTAATGATGCGTAGTTAGATCAATGTCCAAGTCTTTGGACTTGGACATTTGATCATAAACATATGAAGCATCTTTAATCTGATTTCCAGTTACCTGGAATCTAGGACAATTACTGGTATGCAATTCATATGGAACTCCATTTAGCACCTCAAACGACATCTCATAGGGCACCTCATATGGTACTTCATCTGGTACCTTTGTGTTAAGTGAATTTTCACCTCTTATAATGGATAGACTACAAATTTGAAGTGTTTTTGACAATCACAGTAGTTAATGAGTAGAGGCAAAATGCTCCATGCTCACTCAATCTTCTTGCATATGACATATAATGTCAAAAACCTACAATGAACGGGTTATAGCAAGAAAAAAAATGTATTGTCAAACCTACAATATGCAGCTTGTAATCAAACAATAAACTGATAAAGATTGGTGTGTTAAGTATGCGTTTAGTAATTTATACCACAAAGCATTTCACACATAATATGACTATTAATGTAATAACCTGTAAGATAGAAATAATACAAAAATTCTTGCAAAGATCTACTTCTCTAGGAAATGATCATTTTTCAACTCATGAACCCCTCCCCCACACCTAAGTATTGTGACACCTCACACTCAAAAGTATAGGAAACTAGTCAGTATCCCCCAATAGCTGAATATTTATAGTATGTCAAGAGTAAAGATAATATTTCACAGCTTGGTTTGACGAGACAGTTAGAATATGGCCCCACCTATAGGATAAGAGATCCTATATATAGATAAGAAGAGGTAGGCAAGAGGGTTTAAAGATAGTATTAGAGTTATTCCCCAATGGAAAGTGTATGAGATTCATTAACCTTAGCCTAACTACACATATTTCATGTCAGCTTTGTCTGCAAGTAATGTCGTACATCAGGACAAGTTTAAATTTATTATTTATGTTTTTCATATTATCATCCTCGCTAGGTAGAATGCCCCACTGCCAGCAACCCTGTTCAGTACTCCGACAGGTTTACCTAGTCATACCACAGGCCGACACCTGCTACCAGCAAACCTGTTCAGTATCCCGACCGGTTAGCCTGTTAAACCCTCAGAGACTGGCCCTTCATCTTTTAAGATTTTAGTATAAGATTTCTTATGAAAGAAGATGGGGGAACAACTCTGAAAACAACTTTTTCTTTCTCTTTTTTTCAATTGGGATGGTATTTATGTTAGAGGATGAATTTCCGTTATATTAATTAGTGATTGTCCCGATGTAAGGGGTACTTAAGTGGACGTAGACTATCTAAAGATATGATATAATCAAGCTATTTAGTGTCTAGTGGATGGTACCATTGAGAAAGAACAGAAAGGTATCTCTAGGCTCAACTTACTTTCTTCCTTTGTAGTTATTGTGATGTTTCCATGATTAAACGCTCATTAAACCTCCTTGGTACTCTTTGATAAAGACGCTTGACTCACTTACTCAGGTTTCTTGGAAAAACTGTACAAGAGACCTCTAGGCTTGATAGTTATGGTATCACTTCCTTATACAGTGGTGAAGAGTTTCAAGAAAAACTACTTTAGAATGCCAAAAACGATGAGAATTTTGTAAAAATATGGCTAATTATAGTAAGTCAATATTCATTTGATGTTTTAACAGACACAAAATTCAAGTATAACAAATGTTTTGAGGAAAGATCCTTGAAATTGTGTATTATTGGTGAAATAAATACTTACAAAAATATCTAGAATTCCCTTATTAACAAAATGAAAAAACTATTTACATATATACAGTAGGAAATTTAGAAAAAATTTCAAGAACAAGGGGGAACTTCCCCATCTACTAAGGCCAATGCCTGGTCAACTGTCATGACCTATAGAAAATCCTCTCTAGAAATGGGCTTAGGATAAAATTTAAGTCGGTGTCCATTTACCACAAAGGAGACTTGTCCATCATCAATTGTTTTAATTTTTACAACTCCATTGTCATATACAATGTCTACCTCGTAAGGGCCCAACCAACGGGTGGTAAGTTTTCCTTTGAAGGTTTTGAATCAGGAATCAAGCAATAGAGCCCAATCACCAGGATGGAAGTGCTTCTTCTTAATAAACTTGTGATGCCACTTGCTCCTCTGGTTTTGGACTAATATCGTCCATTGGATGGCATCTTGCCTGATTTCATCCAACTCATTCAATTGTAGGGATCGTTGCTTCTGAGCCTCATCCAGGTTCAATCCTAACTACATGGCAATATGGAAGGTCCTTACTTGAAATTATATAGGTAAAAGTACTTGTTTCTTGTACACTAGCTCATAAGCGGTATGCCCAGTGGTATTCCTCCAGGTTGTTTGATATGCCCACAAATCCTATGGGAGCCTATCAGCCCATTCTCGGTGATGTAACTGAACGATCTTGGTCAATATGGCTTCCAGATTTTTTTTTGTGGATTCTACCTGACCATTGGCTTGAGGGTGGTATGGAGAAGATTTACGGTGTTTAATCCCATATTTCTCTGTCGGGTCTTTCATTAGCTTGGAAGTGAATTGAGTGCCTTGGTCGGTAACAATTTCATGATGGAAACCAAAGCGGGTAAATATGTCTTCATAGATGAATTCGACAACATATTTCTATGTGGCCCTAAATAGGGCTTTTGCCTCTACCCATTTGGTGACATAGTCTGTACAAACCAAGATATAGTTCTTCCTACGGGACATGGGTGAAATTGGTCCTACAATGTCGAGGGCCCATTTCTCGAAGGATTCTATCATAACTTGGGAACACAAAGGAATTTCTTTAGCTGACGTAGGTCTTCCTATCCTTTGGAAACTATCACAACTTCTCACATAATTGACAACATCTTTGAAAATGCTAGGCCAATAGTAACCTGAATGTAATATCTTATATGTTGTGCATTTGTCAGAGAAATGGCCACCACATGGTCCATCATGACAACTTCATAGTATTTCAGGTAACTCATACTCTCGGACACATCCACGAATAATCAAATTAGGACCTATGCAAAAAATATGATGACCAATCCAAGGGCAATTAGCACTCTGTGTAATAATTTTCCACTTTTCATGTGGTGACAAATGAGACAGTAACCTCCTAGTAGGAAGATAGTTTTCCATATCTGAAAACCATGGGGTATTGATAGAGATGACAAAAATATGCTCATCTGGGAAACTATCATCTACAGGGATATCATCATCCTTGTTCTTTATGCGGGAAAGAAATTCAACTACTACATTATCCTTTCCAGGTCGATCAAGAATAGTGATATTAAATTCTTGCAATCACAAGAGCCACCTAGTCACTCGGACATTAGTTATAGGTTTGTTCATGAGGAACCTAATGGAGGAATGATCGGTGTGTACAAATACTTCATAACCTGTAATGTAATGATGAAACTTGTTAATAGTATGAACAACTGCCAAGATCTCTTTCTCAGTGACTATGTAGTTCAACTCGACAGGGGAGAAGTTATTTCTTACAAAATAAATGGCATAGGATTGTTGGTCTTATTTATACCCTAATACCCCTCCTATTGTTGTGTCAGAGGCATCAATGGATATATGAAATGGGAGAGTTCAACTGGGCCCCTCTAATAATTGGTGCCACAGACAGCTTAGCTTTCAGGGTTTCGAAGGCAGTTTGAGACTGCTCAATCCAAACAAAATCAACATCTTTTATCAATAATCCAAACATAGGTGCAAAAATCTTTGTAAAATTTTCAATAAACCTCCGATAATATCCGGCATGTCTGAGAAATCTCCTCACCTCTTTCTGAGTCTTCGGGGGTGGAAGTATAACAATGACCTCAATCTTAGCAAGATCGATTTTTATCCCTTCAGATGAAACATGATGTCCTAGAACTAATCTTTCAGTTAGCAACATTTTGCATTTTTCATGACTTAGAGATAGGTTCGTTTCCTGTCATCTGATGAGGACTTTTTCTAAGTTGTCTAAGGCTTCCTGGTAAGTGTTTCCATAGACTATGAAGTCATCCATATAGACCTCCACACAATCATGAATAAGATCGACAAATATCCCTAGTATTCCTCGTTGAAATGTGGCAGGAGTGTTACACAATCTGAATGGTAAGACCCTATATGCATAGGTGCCCGAAGGAAAAGTAAAGGTAGTTTTGTCCTAGTCCTCAGGTGCTATAAGAATCTGATGGTACCCGTAGTGCCCATATAGAAAGGAGAAATACTTCTTTCCAGGCAAGGTATCTAGAACTTGGTCAATGAAAGGAAGAGGAAAGTAGTCTTTCATATTGGTTTTGTTGAGTTCCCGAAAATCAACACAAATTCTCCATTTCCCGGTCACTTTCTTTGGAACCACTATAAGTGGGGATACCCACTTATTGCCGAATATGGGATAGATAAATCCGACATTTAACAGCTTTTGGATTTCCTTCTTGACTATGTCTTTGAGTGTTGGGTTCATCATTCTTTGGGGTTGCCTAATAGGTGTTACCTCCCCCTGGGTGTATATATTATGGATTCATATTTCAGGGTGTATACTCTTCATGTCAGTGTATTCCCAGGAAAATGCTCCTAATTGTTTTTTAAGGATATCTACTAACTGCTTATGCTAGTCTGCATCTAGCTCGGAGTTTATATGTAAACATTTCCCTGGACTAATCTTGTAGGGAATAGTATAAGACATGGTAAACTCATCTATCTCGAAAATAAAATATGTCGAAGAAAAAATGGATGGATCCAATTGTTCTTGAAATTCTTCCCCAAACATGTACTCAAATTGGGGAAAAGACTAGGGAAAATCCACACATGTAATAACATAAATGAATTGGTTTAGCACATTTTCTAGTGTGTGCTCCTGAAGTGCCCATGCGTGGTCACTCTGAAATATAGATACTTCCCAGTCCTCATTCTCGTATGGACATTCAAGCCACCATATATTCTCCATAATAGGTTGAGTTGGAGGGTAAATGGTGAGCTTCTGGATAGAGAAACCATTTGAGATGGTCATTTCTCCTTCTCTATAGCCAATAAATGCATTTCCTATGGCTAGCCAAGGTCTTCTCAAAATAACGGGATGGCCTTTGGAAGGATCCTTTGAATGAATGACAAGGAAATATACTGAGTACTCCCATGAGGCTAAAGTAACCATGACATCATCTAAAATCCCTTCAAGTATACCCCTAGTCTTATGTGATAATTCCAAAATTGTTGGGGTAGGCCAAATAAGAGGTTGTAACTGTAATTGTTCCAAGGTAGTAGTGGTCATAACATTGATGGCTACTCCTAGGTCTATGAAAGTGTTTCCGATGGAGACATCATTAATGGTTATGGCTTCTCTGATGTGTACTTAGAGAGTCCTCCTACCAAATGTATTGTAGGAGGGTCCTTCTGCTTCCTACCTGGCTTCTTAATACACAATTATTTGACTACCTTACTATAGATTGGAATGTCTTTAATGGCTTGAAGTAGGGGAATTTTGACACAAATATTTTTCAATTCATTCAAAATGTCAAATTTCAGCCAGGTGGTAGGTTTCTCGATTACCAATCGGTCTGGATAAGGAGGGACCTTTGTAAATTGTGAAGGTTCAATTTGGGGAAGCTTGGGTTCTTGATTCTTCGGGATAATAACATCTTCCCACCTAGTGTCATCCATGGGTTGTTTGGTGGTTTATTTTTCTTCTTCTTCCTGTATGACCACTGAAGGTCTCTTCCTATCTAGAACTTTTCCTGATCTTAGTTGAATTCCCTGTAATGGAACAAAATTAATAACATACGTCGAGAAGGCTTGCATCTCAACATTGTGAAGAGGTTGAGGGGGCTCATTATTATGATTTAGCACTGGTTGTGGCGGTAATAGTGTTGGTCTCAGGGAGCTTTCATTTTGAAATTGTAGTGGTTGTTGTTGTGGAATAGGAGGTAAAGGTGGTGGAACAAAACTTAGAAAAAGTTGCAGAGTGCTCAGTGGGAAATGAGGATAATGATGGTTGGACATATGGATAGGTGGAGCTTGAGGGTTTCCTTGGTTGTGTCCTCCCCTCCACCCTTCAATCCAAGGATGTTGGTACTGAGTAGAGCATTTTTTCCAATCGGGTGGGTTCCACTGTTGTTGTTGATAATAAAGTGGAACTTGAGACTATAGATCCCTGTATGTGGGTTGATTCCTAGGCTACCATGGCCTCCTAGGTGCATAAGAAGACTCCCCAGGATCTCCACTCCTATAGATGGCTAATAAACCGGGAAATTATGGACATTTTTCAGTCACATGGTCTTCGTCACAAAATGAAATGTTATCTAATGGGAATTCTCTTGAGGAATGCTTCCTCCTACATATTGGGAAATATATCCTCATTGCTGCATTTTCCTCCTCCTATTTCTTTTTGAGTTTAAGGGTATCCAACTGGGAACCTATTATGCTTAAGATGTCAGTCTTAATTTTTTCTAAAAGGTTACCTATCTTTGCTCTCGTAATACCACCTGAACTAACTGCTTTTATGTTTCTATTGTAAGGGTCTCGAACATTCTTCCATGTTTTGGCTCTACTCCTTGAGTAATTTTTACACATTTCATATATTTCAGAAAATGGTTTATGAGAGATGTCACCTGATCCCATCGGGTTAAGCATCTCTAAATATTCTTATGAAATTCCCTTAAGGAAAAGATCCCTAATTGCATCCTTTGGGAGGTCATGGTATTTTGACTTCTGGGAGATATAACCAAATATTTCCATATAATCTTCGAGGGTCTCGTCTTCTAATTGTTGGATTTTAAAAATGTCATTACAAGACTCTTTGGTCTTGCAGTAGTCTTGGTAATTCTCGAGAAATATGTCTTTCATGGCTTCCCAAGACCTAATGCTGGATTCTTCCAACCCCATGAACCATCTTAGTGCAGAGTCTTTGAGGGTGGTAGGAAAGAGTTTTAATTTCTAGGCATCTTGTATGTAGTTGTAGCTCCTACAGAAGATGTCAAATTCAAATAGGAAGGTGTCTGGATCTTCACTGTTTTTACCATAAAAGGTAGGCAATGCTGAGAGAGGAATATTCTTCATGTTAACATTTGTAGGGGTGTCTAAAATCGGAAACCCAAAGGTAGTTTCGGTTTGGTTTCCAGTTTCTTCTTCCTCCCCATGTCTTACATTATTATGGTCTTCCTGATTATCCATATTGGTTTGATTTCCAAAAAGAGAGTACCTAGGTGGTTTTATCTTTGAAGAGAAAAAGGTTTCCCTTTGATAAAAAGGTCTTCCTACTGATTGGATGTATGGGACTCTACTCGAGCCAGTCGAGATTATTGGTGCCAAAGTTTTTGTGTCAATTTGAGAGATAATTACATTGGCTGAACTACCAAACAAAATATTCACATGTTCAGGGTTTATGATATCTTCAAAATTAGGATTCCCTGGTGGTGGTATAAAAGAAAAGGTTGTATTGTTTGGTTCTGCGTAAGTTTCAAGTGATCTTGCCTCCTGTCCCAGTATGATTGATGCTTCAATTTCTTGTTCTATAATGCTCCCTGTATTAGTCTCTTCAGAGACTATTTTATTTCTTTGAGTTGACCTAGCTCCTGTTTTTAAGTATCGGTCTGCTGATTTTATAAGTGGAATGTTCCTTCCCCCAAAGAGATCGCAAGGAACCTTGGTCAAAAGGTCTGATTTTGATTTAATATATCTACCTTGTGGGTCTCTAGGCTTATTCATGAAAGAAAGAAAAAACAAAAAGAAAAAGCTATCGTTTGATTCCTAGGTCTATTCATGAAAAATACAAAGAAAAAGAAAAAACTACCATTGGGTTTGGGGGAACCTGCTATAGAATATGCACAGGTTCTTACCTCTCATCTTAAAGTTCCCCTACCACCAAACTAATGCCAAAGTCTAGAAATGATCTAATTCCTAACTACTTATTACCTTGAGACAACTCCCCGACAACGACGCAAAAAATGATGGGTGTTATATATGCACTAAAAACACAGTAAAAACCATCAATTAAATTGTCAACCTGGGGTAAGTAAACTTAGAGTTGTAGAAAAATATATGCCAAAGGTAGAAGGGCTGGTAGGGGTTTAATCTAACTAATGAAGGTAGTTATCTAAGGCTAATCTACTCAAGAAAAACTATCTAATGAGAAAACCCTACTAAGCAACTTGAAACTAGGTAACCTAAGTACTTTTTGGGCAAGTCGTGGTCACTCTCTAAAAGTACACCATGAACTCAGCAGGTCGAATTCACCATAAAAACTCAAAACTGCAATTCTGGCAATGTAAAAACTCAAAACAGAGTAAAATTATTTTTATGTCTACCACATTGACAATTCTAATTCTTATGCTACTTAACTATCATCTTACCACCTCAATGGTATTTATAACGTTTACATACCAAGTGGTCGACCACATGAGGGTCGAACCACTTCTAATTTTGGCAAATTACAATAAATGCTGCCCTAACTGATAAAACAGAGCGAGCCAATAATCATCCTCTTGAGAAATTGAAACTGAGTTGTCGGGATCATAGTAGTTGTAGGGGGAAAGCATGAACAAAACCCACGTGCCTGATTTTCCCGTCACTAGCTGTCAATAACATAACCTCCAAGTCGCCCAACATTTTTGTGCAATACACAGTGTTGGATAGAGTGTCAGATCTAGTGTCAGAATGAGTACTGGAAGGAGTGTCGTATCAAGTGTCGGAACGAGTATTGGAAGGAGTGTCGGATCAAGTGTCGGAACGAGTACTGGAATGAGTGTCGGATCAAGTGTCAGAAGAAGAAATGTGGTGTGTTTTTTCCCTGTAACACCATAAAAACGTGAATTAGATCTTGCTAATAATAAAACATGATGAATTATACTCAATATAATCATTAAACATGAATTACATGTACCTTATGTCGATCATACCATTTTATTATAAAATTCTTCAAAAATCTCCTTTAAAATATGAAAAACACATATGTACATGCGGAAAAAGTGTATAATAACCGTCATAAAAGTGATCATATCTCGGGCCCAAAACAAACTCCTTTACACACATAAACACACTCAAAAATAAAACCAATCCACTCTCCTACAGAAAACTTGCGTACCTATGCTAACCTATTTACACATATTTAATCAATGGATAATAAGCATGATCAAAACCTCTCTCGTGAGAGAATCAGGGCTGTACCTGCTCTGATGCGAAATGAGAAAAATGGAGAGCATCCATCGCACAAGATTCACACAAGCTATAATTTTATTGCACACTTACACTTGAATACATTAGGTATATATAGTGAGATCCAACTGATTCCAATCTTAGAGGGAGAGGTTTAGAGAATCTCTCAACATCCTCCAACAACCCAAACCAATCCCCAAACTCTAGTATGCAACATTAATGAAACATTATCTCTAACAGGTATCCCTTAAATGAAAAAACTCTCAAAATTAGAATGTCTCCCCCCTTTACATCGTAAATCACTTTGGTCTTCATCCAAGAAACCTCATTACAACAACTATCATAATTTCTTCTCTACAAATACATTTTTCAAAAAGAAATGATTGCATAAGATGAAGTTATATGGATAAAAGTATTCTGGATGTTTGGTTTTATTTTAAAAACTATGAAGGATTTACATATTAAGAATCACTAAATATGGAAAAATGTTTTTAATTTCTCTTTAGCTCTTTTTGGTTTCATATTTAAAAATAATTTATTCAACATCAATATTTAAGGTATTTAGTTTCTCTTTAATTATTTTTGGTTTTATATTTAAAAATGATTTAATAAACATCAATATTTAATTAGTGAATTAAGAACACAACATTAAACTTTTTTCTCCAACCCTCTAATGAGATCTATATGTACATTGATCATGTACAATTAATTACTATAAATAGATTCTTAATAAAAAACATAAAAAGATACAATGAGATACACACATTAAGGATTTGCATATTAAGAATAACTAAACATGGAAACATGTTTTTAAACATCAATATTAAATCAATGATGATTGTTTTTCTTTTTTTCTTTTGGAGTGCATATATGTTGAACTTCTTGGTTGATTTTACTATGTCATCCATGTATATGTCAATATTTTTTTTGTTATGTCAAATTGACATTAAATTTTGTTATCTATGGTTTATGGTTTTGTTGTGTTTTCTTTCTTCACAAGTTTCTCGACAGGAAGAAACATTAAATTTTTGCATTTAAAATTATCGAAGATAAATCCTTCAAAACCAAATTTATGGCCAATTTGAATGGATTTTTTTTATAAAAATATCGGTTGAAAGAACTTGACTAATTCTTGTTCCAACCCTATTATTAATAAAAAAAATACAAGATACAATGACACATAGAGTTGGTTAAACCATCAAGTTGTTTACAGTTGCACCTATAATATTTTATTCATCATCATCTCTTCCTTGTTTACAATACAATATATATAGGATCCCATGGCATCTAAAACCCATGATCGATTGACTCATATTACTCAACACCTCTACTTCCTTAACTGGAATTAGAAAACCATTGGTGAAAACCATGTGTTGAAAAATTGCTAAAAATGGATACAAAAACTGCCAAGAAAACATTTCAATGGTGCTTCCCCCCTATGACCCCCCAAAACAGGGGGATCCAACCCATGCATGCCTGGTGCAATGAAAAAACTAGGTTTGGTCTTGCAAATAATATAACACGTACCCAATATTCCCCAACTTGTTTTTTTCTTTGCATACAAGGGGTTACATGATTACACAGTCAACAATCTAGGGAAAAAAATCCCATAGGTCCTCTACACCCACATCCTCTCAATAATCACATATTTTGTTAATGAATCTGCAACATTCTCTAAATTGTCCACCTTCATCAAAAACACCTTATCTTTAACCATGTCTCTCACATAGTGATACTGAACACCAATAGTTTTTTTCTTTGAATGATAAGATGGGTTCTTCGCCAGGAAGATTGCACTCTAACTATCAGAATATATCCTTACAACTTGCTATACCAACATAATATTGGAACACAATATTTGTAACCATACTGCTTCTTTTCTTGCATGAGTGGCTGACATATATTCAATTTATGTAGTTGAGAGCACCACTACAACTTGACTTTTTCTCATTGAATTGATTGCTCATTCAAATAGGTTAAACACATACCCACTTGTAGATATTTTGTGATCTAGATCTCCAACCTAGTTCGCATCAAAAAACCTTTGCATGTCCTACACTCTATCCAATCCTGGTCTTCCTTAGTAGCACAAACCATAAATAGTAGTGCCACACAAATACATGAAAACCTTGTTTACTATTGTCCAATGATCCTTCCCTAGTTTTGACATATACCTGCTCAAAACTCCCACAACATGTGCAATGTCCATTCTAGTACAAACCATTGCATGCAACATCAAGATTCCAACCACACTAGCATACAGAACATGAGACATGGGATATTCATCTGCATATAACTTTACACCTACAAGAATATGAACCATGATCGATTTACATTCCTACATATTAAACCTTTGCATTATTGTCTCGACAGATTTTCTCAGATTTAACCATCGTTTCTTATTTTATTGATCTTTTTTAATTTCCATGCCAAAAATGAAATTTGTAGCTCCAAGATCCTTCATATAAAATTTAGAGGAAAAATGAGTTTTCACATCCCAGATAATTTCCTTTTCATTTTCTATTAGCAACATATCATCTACATACAATTCCAAACAACTAAAATGATCATCAATTAATTTGAAATAGACATAGTGATCCACTTTGCTTTGTGTGAATCCAAGACCCAACATATAAGTATCAAAATTTTGATACCACATCCATGTTAATTGCTTTAACCCATACATGGACTTTTTCAACTTTCATACCAACTCTTTCTTTCACTTCACAATACAGATTATTGTGTTGG
>ML805103.1:74229-85526 GCA_009831015.1 Picea engelmannii | reverse complement strand
ATTTGAAAGAGATATTGAAGAAATTTCAGATGGAAGATTCCTCTACAGTCAGCACACCTATGGTGGTTGGTTGTAAGCTGAGCAAAGATGATAACTCACCTGATGTTGATCAAAGGACGTATCATTCAATGATAGGCAGTCTTTTGTACATCACATCATCTCGTCCTGATATAATGGAAGCTGTTGGAATGGTAGGCTGTTTTCAGTCTGCTCCTAAACAAGGTCATTTGGCAGCTGTCAAGAGAATATTTAAATATCTGAAGGGAACAATGACATATGGATTGTGGTATCCTAGAAATTAGAATTTCCAGCTAATTGCTTATTCAGATGCTGACTGGGAAAACTATGTTGACGAGAGAAAAAACACCAGTGGAGGAGCATTCTTTTTGGGTGACTCATTAGTTGCATGGCTTAGTAAGAAGCAGGGATCTATTTCATTATCCACTACAGAGGCAGAATACATTGCTGCTGCTACTTGCTGCACACAGATCTTATGGATGATACAAACTCTTGCAGATTTGAAGGTAACCTACACTAACCCTATTCCAATTCATTGTGATAACACTAGTGCAATAAATGTCTCCAAGAATCCTATTCTTCATTCCAAGACTAAGCATATCCCAATCAAGTATCATTTTCTAAGAGAACAAGTTACAAACAGAGTTGTTCAACCGAACCATATACCCTCTACAGAACAAATTGCTGATATTTTTACTAAACCATTAGCTGCGACCCCTTTTGGATATCTTCGTCAAAAGCTGGGGGTTACAAACTCTTGTGTCTAATATGTGCACCGGGTCAGGGGGAGTGCTTATTGAATATCTGGAAATTTCGTAAATGCTTATAGATGACAGGGGGAGTATGCTCTGCAACAAGATTAGTAGAAGAATGTGTCTTCTTTGACATTGATGTCAAAGGGGGAGAAAGGAGTCGAGTTCGAAATATTTCGGTAACAGATTCGAGACTGATTGGCCAAATACAGAGGAGAGTCTGAATGGTCGAATGCAAAGGAGAGTTGAAGTCTGAACGTTGAATGCAAGTGTTGCCATCAATGCCAAAGGGGGAGATTGTTGGAAAATATTGAACAAGCAACGAATACGTGTTGATGGTTGTTCTCATTAATGGCAACAGTGGAGATGGTAGGATAAGAAGGATAAAACCCCTTGGGGATTCGGACGTAAAATCTCAGGAGGAACAACATTGAAGAAAACGCGTGCAACAAGAGTTTACAGAGAAGAAGGAAGACAGAGATCCAGTGACCGTTGGATCCCATCCAAATTTCCCGAAAGGCCGACAATCGTCAGATCTGCAGAAGTTGCGAGGGAGATAAGCCATCGGAGACTCGGGGATCGGGATTTCAATATGCAAAGTTCACTCGACAACGAAAACCCCGAAATCACGATATGCGATTTCGCGATCTGATCGCAGCCGTTAAAGCCAAGGTGAAATCCCGACGAGATTTGGACCGTCTATTCGTGTGGACGCATGGCAACCTGGAGGCTCCATCAGAGAATCGGGGATCGGGACTTTGATGTCCAGTTCACTCGACAACGAAAACCCCGAAATCGCGATATGTGATTTCGCGATTTGATCGCAGCCGTTAAATCAAGAAGAGATTGGGACCATCCACTTGTAGACAGGAGGCTTCATCGGAGTTTCGGGGATCGGGGTTTCAATATGCAAAGAATACAATGCAACGAAAATCTCGATTTCGCGATATGCGAACTCCCGACTGAATCTGCACCATCAGATCAACATGTGATCTAGACCATTGATCCAACTCACGACGGTAGACCACGTCACCCAGGGACATGTGGCACAACCAGGGAATGACATGTGTCAGGTAGATCTAACACTTCAGGCACATACAATTCATGAATCAGAGTGACATGTGGCAGGATCTAACATGTGCCAAATCACGTGTGACGTCAGCAGAGGCATCAACAATCGGGACTTTGATATGTCAAGAACACACTGCAACAGAAACTCCGAAATCGCGATATGCGATTTTGCGATGTAATCACAGCCGTTGGATTAAGAATGAGATCTGGACCGTTGATCTTTGTCATCGGGAAATCGGGGATCGGGAATCTTGGAGGCATGTGCATAGTGACATCGAAAACGCCGAAACCCCGATGAGAGGTTTGACCGAGGTCATGTGTTGACGGTCTTATGGGGCCAAGGTCTATAGCCAGCAGGGCTAGCGCATGGAAATGGGCGCATCGGTAATCGGGGATTGGAGAGGTGAGAAACTCTCGACATCAGGAAGTGCGAAACCCCGAAACCCCGACGAGAGGTATGGTGACAGTCACATGATAGACGGTCACATGGACCATTGTGTAGCCGGAAGGGGCCAAATCTCGGGAAATGAGCATATCGGGAATCGGAGAATCGGGGGTTCCGAGTACATGTGCATATCGACAATGAGAATGCCAAATTTGGGATGAGTGAAATCCCGATGGGATCTGAACCATTGGATCAAGCATTGATCGAAGGGCTGTTGTTCTTCCTCACAGTTTAAAGCTTCAATTATGAATCCGTTAAAAGAAATGGACTGATAATGACAAATCGGTTAGCGTTTCAGTTGCTATGACAGATGTCCTTGTTTTACCTATTGGCAGGGGAAGTGGAATCATCAAGGAAGTGTGTATAAAAGAAAATGAGCGAGACTGAATTGAGAGGGTGGTTCTGAATGGAAAAAGAACGAAACAGTTAGAAAGAAGAAAGGAGAAGGAGTTAAGGATAAAGTCTCATCGATATACAGAAGGAAATGAATTGTATATGAGGATTGGAGAAAATGACAGGCAGATAAGATGAAATACAGAGTAGAAGAGTAGAATGGAAAAAACGAGAAGCTGTAGCAGAACAGAACAATAGAGCAGAGCTGAAGTAGAGCAGAACGATAGAGCAGAGCAGAACAATAGAGCAAGCAGCAGAAGACAAGATTTACAGAACAAAGTAAAATTGGTATGAACTGATTTATCTGTAAAGTTGAATTCTTATTTAATCATTAATATCATAGGGAGGTTGGGAGGTGCTCGGGAGGACTGTTGTCCTCAGAAGTTCAAGTGGGTGCTTGAACACAGGAAGTTGTAGCTTCGATCTGGTTGCAGCCAGAGAAACTAGGGTGCCACGGTGGTGCTAGGGAGAACAAATGTTCTCTGTTATGCAGGTTGAAGGTTGTGTAACTGGAAGTTGGTGCTTCCATCCAGTTGGTGCTGGAATAATCAGGAAGTTGGTGCTTCCATCGAGTTGGTGCTGGAATAAACAGGGAGTTGGTGCTTCCTTCTAGTGGGTGCTAGAGAAATCAAAGAGTTGGAGCTCTCAGACAAGTTGCAGCTTGTAAAACAGAGGTAGCAGCCTCGCATTGAGTTGGTGCTCAATTGTAAATGATGTACAGAACAGAAAAAGACTGCCTATCATTTCGAAGAAGAAGAGGTTTTCTCCCTTTATGGGTTTCCTCGTGAAAATCTGTCTCTGTGTGTATTTTATGCCTGACTGATGATCTTTACTCTTACTGTCCATATGTTGTATGTTGGTTGATGACACTTTAAGAAATCGTTATAAGCTTAAAAGGCATAAAATTGTTTAAGCTTATAAACAACTGATTCACCCCCCCCCCTCTCAGTTGTTTTAGTATTTCCAACATATTTTTTTCTTGTTACAAGGAAAATCACTATATGGGATGGGCTAAACCACAACAGACAAAATTGCTATAGAAATCAACTCTAATCCCAAGTAAATGCTAACAAAACAAGATAAAGAGCCTACCTCGTCTGAAAGTTTGGTGAAGACCACCATTGAGCACGTGACTCAAAACTGTATACCTGCAACTTGTCCTCAACAACTAAGATACACAAGCATATGGTGATAATATATAATGTTAGCACATACAATAACATAATCCATTAACATTCATAACAAATATGCCCATGGAAAAATAATTCAAATATTTGCAAGATATCAATTGGACAAGAAAAAAATATTTCTATTAAAAAATTATCAACAAAAGTGTATAAGTGACCAAATTCCATGTCGGCATGTCTCGAAACCCAGAAACTAAATCCCTTCCAGCTGGACCTCCACCACATCAATCCTCCACTAAAGGCAAGCTCATATAAGAGAGACAATGAGGTTCTCCATCAAAGAGGGAAGAGTTTGGGGGCTTAACAATTGTTCAAACTTTAAAGGACAAAGGGATGCAGACTCAATGTGAAGTGAAAATTTCTCTAGAGTATATTTTCTCTCAAAAGTTGAATTCTATCCTCCTCCAAGGCTTGGATATGGCTCAATTTATATCCTTCAAATGGAATTGAAGGGACGAGTCAGAACGTTTCCAGTATATGGAAGGTTAAGGATCATGGATCTCATGACGTGACATGAAAACCTAACACAATTTTTAATTTTGAGCACCAAACTTGATGTACGCGGGCTGTAGTGGTGCAACTTGCGTATACACATGTTGGCTAACCTATAGGGCGTGTATATGTGGAAAAATATGATTTTTTGGCTCTGAGAAGTAAAAAATGGGGCTTCAAGTATGCATAGGGAAATGAAAAGGCCTTATGAGCAAGTTGCATAGGGTGAGGCAAAACTTGCTATAAGATTGCTTCATGTAGATTTGTTCTTACATATCCCCATGTAGAAATGTTGTCTTCAGATCCATATGTTCTACTTCCAAATCAAAAGCAACAACAAAAAATAAAATAAATCTAGTAAAAGTTAGCTTGGCAATAGGAGAAAGAATTTCACCAATGTCAATTTTCAAAAAAATTGACCGAAGACATTTTGGTTGCCAAAGATGGATTTGGCCCCAAATACGGCCAAAATACATATTAAATATAGAAGGGATGGAAATGGTTCAATAAGATGAATGGTGAATCCAACTCATTGGAGAAAAGGTATCCCATATTGTTATCTTCTAACAGATCATGAACAATATATATATATATACCCCAACTTTCGTCTTGGTCAACCGCGTTTTTGTTGTCGATCTTCATTTAGCTTCGACGGGTAGAGGTATTTACATTATTATTCTTCTCCAACACCTCGCCCGCGTTGCTTTTTTGGATCTTCATTTAGTTTCGGCGGGCAATGGAATTTGCACTATTATTCTTCTCCAAGGGCAACCTGCAGACAATATGGGATGATTCAATGTACTTCTCTTCTTGTTTTTTTCCTTTGTATTGATGAGCACAGTCTCTATGGCAGAGGATCCCTCACGGGAAAAGGATCCCGTCGTCGTAGTGCCAAAGTTGTCATCAATTGAAACCCCCGCAGCAACGCCATTATCCTCCACCACTTGTGAAGTCGCCATAACGCCATCCTCAGCCTCATCACCCACCGTTTAGGCTCCTGCCTCCAGCCTCTTGGTCGAAGGTCCATGCCCCGCCTTGCCACCGAGCAACAGGGCCATGGCTACCACCAGTTTAGAGAAGATCATGGCTATCATTGGAGCGACCTTGATTGGACGAGTTTCTTTCCTTCTCTAAGCGAGATGCATGCATTCTCTCCATCATGCATTTTAACTAAATGCTCATTCATAATACATAATTTGAAGGTCATTCTAAGTTATTTTTGAATTAATTCCCACACCAAACATATTCGATACCATAAATCTATGAGCATTGTTAATGTTTAGTGGAACGTTTTCTCATTTTTTCTTTTGAGAGCTATTTGTTGGTAACATGTTTCATAAGAATTTTGGAAAGTGAATGGTTTAATTTGGTTTTGAATTAGACTTTAAAATATTGTGTCTTGTCGAGTAATCAATGGTTTAACTCTCAAATCTAAAGTAAATACACTCTTTGTCCAAAGGTTGCATAAGTCATATATTTGTGGGGTTTTCTTAAGACATTGAATTTATTCAGGGTAAACCTATTCATATTTTTAAAGATTATTTTGTTGTCAATCTCATTTATTTATGGACACTTATAATAGATTTAAGTTTAATTTTGAATTTTGGGTTTAGATATAACATTTTTTTTTTATGTCCTTTTGAAAATATGTACATAATCATAAGTGAGTTTTTGATTTTAATAATGTTTTATGAAATATTATTTGAGCATAACTTTATAGTGAATGGTTTGAAATATTTAAATATTTTGAACACTTGTAGTACGAATCATTTATAGCACACTTTTCACATTCAACATTAAGAATTCTTGCAACACATGAGATTTTTCACCATCATTTCACTATCTAATACTGGCTCACATGATATGGATTTCATGTTCTTTAAATCTCAGACGGTTAAATGGTAATGGAGTTTAAACTAGATTTATATGCACCACTTGTGCCATTTAAGAAGTCTATTGAGCATTTATGATACACAATGTAGTTGGCTTTGTGTGACTATCGAAGGATTATCCATGTGATTGGTGCTAGCAATAAAAAATAATACATGTAATCCTAAAAATGATCAATTAAAGGTCATAGGATGTCTTAAATGAATCATACTTGAATTGGCAATGTTTCCATGCATAACCACTCAAATGTTACAAGTGAGTGAATTATTTTTGGTAAAAGAAACCTTGCACTAATATACATTACATATTAGATAGAAGAATATCAAAATGCTAATACAAGGTAGAACATCACCAAATAAATCTCCCAAATTATATTCAAATAGATCTCCCAAATTATATTCAAATAGATCACAAATTTTCGATTAACATCTCAATTGAATATTGCCCTAAACATTACATATTAGATATAAGAATATATAAATTCTAATAGAGGCTAGAACATTATCAAATAAATATCCCAAATTATATTCAAATAGTTCACAAAGTTTCAACTAACATCTTAATTGAATATTGGCCTAAAGAATCAAACAATCCCTTATATTTGTGTAGAACAAGGTATTTCCTATTAAAAATATTATGTCAAAGGAATTTACAGGTGAAGGATAAGTATCAATATCTATGTATAACTGAAACAAATGGTGTCCCTTAAATGAAAAAACTTTCAAAATTGGAATGTCTCCACCCTTTACATGGTAAATCTGTTTGATTCTCATCCAAGAAACCTCATTACAACAACTATCATGCTTTCTTCTCTACAAGTATATTTTTCAAAAATAAATTATTACATAAGATGAAGTTACATGGATGATATCTTTTATTTTATTTTATTGTCACATAACCTTAGCCATCCTTTTTATTTTCTCCTTAGACATTAGAATTTATGAAAAAATAGATCAAAAGTGTAAATACATTAAGAAGAGGTCAATTGTGTGTTTAGCATTCTATACTCATCATGTTAACACATTCACTAGGCACAATTGGAAAGGAGTCCAAAAGGGAGCTAATACACTACATAACCCATAAATTTGTCTTATACATATGAAAACATGACCCATCCATAACAAACCAATCATATCTCTAAATAGAAATATGAGATCATCATGAAGTAAAATATTATGGAGGTTATATATGATTCATTACTTGCCACCATGGGGTCAAATAATCACCACTAGAGGATCATAAAATAACTTCATTAATCCCCAAAACAAACTATAGTTTCGACACTAACATAATTAAAGGAGTCTCCATGGTGGGTCTCAACTTCTGAAAAAAATAGTTCTAAAATTTGAAAATTTTAATTACTTAAGAAAATTAATCCAAAGATAATAATAATAATCGAAATTTAAATGATAACTCCTACTCCTACCAAGTTTCAAAATATTTATGGAAAATCTGAAAATAATGAAGTCGAATATTTTGATTACCCTTCTTAACTATCATATGATATCAATCTAGTTTTTGAATGTGTTTTTTTTGCATTATTTGTATTATAATAATTATTGCAAGTTTGGTGTTTCTCTATAAAGGTGATTAGGTCCAGTTCAAGGGAAAAGGTAGTGGCATATTCTAATCTAGTGTTTGAAGTGGGTAATACCATTTATGTGACAATGTCTTTAAGTAGATTATTGTTTTAGGAGGGATCTTAGCAAATTATGAGAAAACTTAGATTTATGTTGTTATACCATCATCTAATGATTTTCTACCTCTAATAATATTTTGAACTCTCAATTCAATTGTTATAGATATTTATAATCGTACCAATTCCATCGACGCATGAATCAAGTCCCAAATATTTATGGAAAATCTGCAAACAATGAAATCGAATATTTTGATTACTCTTCTTAACTCTGATATGATTTCAAGTGTGAGGAATAGAGTGAAAATTTTATAGAGTTCCCCCTCACAAGTGTGACGAGTGTGATTACGATAAAATGATTTTATTGCTCCATATATTTATGAGGTAACCAAGCACTATTTTTCCACATAATTGAGTAAAACTATAACAATGCATGCTAAAAGTGTGGCTAACCCCTCAAAATAGCCTCTACAATAATAAATAATGTGAAATAGCCATCATAAATCCAAATGTGTGGTGATGTTAAGATGCATGAAGGAGGGCCTCCCAAGTCCATGTGTCATCATCCAAGGTCCAAGAAAGGTGGAATAATTCCATGTGACATCAAATCATCATGTGGTGTCCATGTGGAAATCAAACCCCATCATGTCCATTAAACCATAGCACATGATATCATCATCTAAATCCCAATATCCAAGGTGGAGAGAGGATTTATCTCATCTCTGCATGGTGTCCAACCCAAACCGAGTGCAACTTCCTCCATCAAGTGGCTTAGTATGGTGTGGGTGCATTGTCAAAAGTATGGGATTTTTATTCACATATGTGCCATCATGGGAATATCTAGAAAATGAAATCCCATATGTCCATCATCCTAGGTGTAGAATATGTAAGATATTTGATCTAAGTATGATAAACCATCCAATGACTCAACAATATGCATCATGCATGCCATATCTTGTAAAATATGCACAACGTCCTGGGTGAAAGAAGAGGATGTCCTTAAAAGAAACATCTCAGGCACATCCAAATCAAATGAAAGTATGGAACCAAGTAAGACCAATGTTCAGAAGGTACAAGAGTCCTTAAATCATATAAAGTAAATTGTTAATTAACAGAGAGGCCACATAAAAAATTAACATCAAGTATCCCCTTTAAACATCACATTAGCTCAATACATTATGTAAGTTGGTAAGTTTAAGTATGGGAGGACCATCATCAGACCCTATTAGGTGTGCCAACCAATGCAGGAAAGAGAGGACCTGAGTAAAGGGATACGTCTCGAGGGAAACGAGAAATACAATAACCCTTCAAGAGTAAGTGTGATAGTGAGATGTGTTGAGCTTATTTCATGGTTTATGGAATAATTTAGTCCATTTCTATGATCAAATTTGTAGAGGGTGAACTTTATCTTCAGTTTCCTCTTTCTCGACACTGTGTTTTTCCAACCCCTTAATCTATCTTTTATATTTTCCTTTTATCAATTTGAAAGTACCTTTTGTAAGGTTTCAAGAATTAACATCCATTTCTTTGGGACTTGGGAAAACATGAAAAGGGAAGAGCTCAAGTATGGACCGTATTTTAAATTTCCTCATTATCCCATTTCTTTCTTTCTTTCATAATATTATTTCTTTATTATTTTTACTAGAAACTACAATCAACCTCTAAGCCTTTAGCGCCTCTTCTCATGAAATAATGAACCATTAACCATTAATCAAGTTTAGTACATTGTGGATGGTAACTGTTAAGTATGGTAGGGAAACTAAACGTTACCCTTGTGCCGCCCCACCCCGCCTTTCCTTGGGTTGTGGACAACATAGGACTAGAATGCAAATCGTTGCCACCAAGGTAAAACAAGGAAAAAAATATAACTTCTTGAGCTTATTATTCATTATCTAAATTCAACCAATGATACTCATCAACATACACATTATATTAAATACAACACTTCATATGAAAAAATGAGTAATGTAACTCATGATGATGTTGGACCACCATCTCCAAAAGAATGTGATGATATTTTCTAATCAAAACTGAAAGATGCATTTAAGAGGGGATGTTAGGCTTCCATGAGTGGAAAAGTTGATCATAATGATAATTGAGATCAATGTCTTCATTGTTGGCTATGAGGAATGATCTCCTCTAGTTATCCCTAAGAATGGGGGTTAAAATATAGCTCCAATATGGGGACATGTACTCACCATAGCGTGCATGAGGACCTCATCATCTCCAGAAGTCAAGGACTGCAACCTGCTACCAATTCTAACAACACTAAAACATCAACAACAAATGTGGGGTATACAATCCACCCATGTTAGTATAATAAAATCATGCCTTTTTTTTTGTATTTTCATCAATATATAATTTTTTTATTTTCACAATATAAACATGAAACTAAGATAACATGGATGCATAGTAAATCAATGAACAATAACTAGTAAAAGAAAACAACGCAAGAAAACAACATGACCTACTTAGCCTACCTTCCTAACGCTACATGTCAACTTGAAAATCTAGGTATAATTATATAACTAATGAATATATCCTAACATTTCACCAAATCCAAGAGTTCTAATTTTGTTATTAATTACAAACCGAACCAAAAACATATCAAGCACTAAATATTCATTAGGTGGGATAATCATCAAAACATAGCCAAACATGAAATAAAACTCATGAGGGTGCGGAGGAGGGACAAAATTATGCCAAGATGTATCTTGACAAGATTTCTCCACCAATATCTAGATAGGTTTGTGATCAGACGAAGGCTCATGAGGTTGAATCAAAGGACTCAAAGAATGTATATCTTGTCTATAATCAGTCTTTGAGGCTTAGGATGGGATGAAAATAAATCTCAAGGATTCTTGATACTTACTCAAGGGAATGATCAAAAAATGGGATATCAATGTTCTACTTAAAGTATCCAACCTTCCTTTAAATTCTAAGAATTTTTTTTTCCTTGTAAACAACATGGGACGAGGAACATGGTTTCCCACCTTATCCTCATTGATATAACAAGATGAAGAAAAAGAAGAATGTTGGAATCTTTCAACATGGAATTCCTATCGAGCAAAAATCATGGCATCATCTTCATCAAAATTGGAGCATATAGGTGATTGAATATATTGTTAATAGAATAAATCCAAGTGTTCAAATGAACAAGTCTCAAACTCTCCAAGAAAGGGATGGAAATCATCACAAGGATGGTGCACCGATTTACTCCTGGGCGGTTAGAATAAATATGTGATCATGTCATATTCATGTTTCCAAACATTTGAAACATGTAGATGTATTATGCATTCTTGATTTTAGATCCATCATACGCAATGACATAATTCAAGAAGAAGGCTACATGCTTTATGATTTTAATCTTTTCTAGTTTATCATAAGTGGATTGTGTCTAGGTTATCTTTACT
>ML805102.1:130392-149804 GCA_009831015.1 Picea engelmannii | reverse complement strand
TGCAAATTGAGAGAAGGGGAGAAGAGATGAGAGAAAAGAATCAATAAAATTGTATTCACTATATGAGTAAAAGGGTAAAATACACATGATATACTCTACATGGCTAAGTGAGTTCCCATAGTAGTGATTTAGAGAGATCTAGACACTCACTTACAAAAATTGAAGTAATATGTCACCTAGTCCTAGTTAATTGATCCATACAATCATCAGTTAATTGAGTCACATGTGTGGAAGTGAAAGAAACACATGCAACTATTGGTGATAAAACTAAAGTTGTCATGCATGAGTGACTTCCATTAGTCTAAATGAGTGTAACTAAGTGTAACTGACTATGAACTGAAGATGGGCACTCTATTTTGTAGGAGAATATTATTTAGAGAGAATATTCTCATCGAAGAAAGTGTTCTCAACATTGGACTATCAATCTTAGGAAAATAAATACTAGGTGAGGGTGTAATATCTCCAACAAGAGAGAGACTTTATTTCCAACATAATCACTGATTTCAAACTTAAGTTATGCACATTTACTAGATGTTTTTTAAAATCAATTTTGATTAATTGAGATATATGGAAGGAAAAGGAAAAATTATCTATTATTGGAATTACTAATAAATGAAAATATCAATAACGAAGAAATAGATCAATGACTAGTATGTGATAATTTTTCATACCATGATCACCACAATCATAATTTAATTTGCAAACATTTGGGACCAAAGCTTTAATGTATATCGTTACCATATCCAAGAATTTGCAATCAAAAAATATAATTACCATGACCATGAATATCTGAAAAAGTTGAGTTATCCACTTTACATGGTATACATGTATATGCCATCACAGAGAGCTTAAGCTCTGAATTTGCATTCACTATGTATGCATCCAACTCCACCTGCCTCATGGTACCCGAGATTACCTCATCACACCCGAGATTGAACGAGTGGTCCAGATTATTGTTAAAGAGATTGCAACCCATGGGAGAGGAAGAAGGAAACGATGGAGCTTTGTTCATGGATGGTATACCAGGAAGTGTGGATATGGATATGAATTCTGATTGTATGCACAACCATTTATACTAGCTATAGAGAGTTACAAAGATAGTCTAGCCATCCTATATAAAGAAGAAACTCCTGAAATATATTAGGAGACAATAGAGGTGTAGATAGAAAAAAAGTGGTTAGGAGAGAAAGGAGACATCGAAGTAGACTGAATAGTTGGAGATAACAAAGATTGTGCATTGGAATGATGATGATAAGTGTAGATTTTTTTACAAATTTGGTTACAAGATCGTTAAAAAAAATTGCATGGCAGCATTGCACTTCACATCCAATATATGGCATGATCCAAGTGGATCTAGTAATGCTCAAACATTGATTGTCTCAAATGATTATTAAAATTACTCCATAGCATAGAGCTCAATAAGAGTTTTCCAATGCAATTTGAACGGGTTGAAATCGATATCGTATGAGAAAGACATGGCCTTCTAAAGTTTTGGAAAAAATAAGGCAAAAGGGACAAAAGGCAAATGACACATAGCATCATTGGGAGGATGACACGTGGCACTGTACATATGCCACGTGGCATCACTGGAAGGATGAAACATGGCAATGCCATAGAGTGACACGTTCCAGTATTGTTAGTGACAGGTGGCAGTACAAACAACATGTGGTAGGTACGGTGGTGACATAGCATGATGATAGGGCAAGTGACTATGAAATATATGTGGCGGTGATGTGGCCCAATCAAAGGCCACCATGTGGCACCCTTTGATTGGAAAATGTGGCTTAAGGGAATCAAAATTGTTGGGATCGACAAGTTTTGAATCCCATACCTTGTCAAACCAGACCAACGACTTCAACTAAGAGCCCAAACCAACTAGGCTACTATATTGATTGTAAAGGTCGTTGGAGTTTGTTATATTCAAAATTTATTGTTGTAACAAATTTCAAATGGGAGAAGTTCTACGGATTGGAACCCGATACCTCCACCTGGATATTCCAATAGTCCACAACCAATACAACGACCATTGCACCAACGGGTTACATTGGTTAAACCCACCAACTAATATTTATTAAATTTTAATAAATGTGTCAACGAGAATATAGTGGGTCGGGTGGGATTCAACCCCCATACCTCTAGTATATAAACTATGCACCCGACCACTACACTTCAGTGTGCATTTGTGCCTAGAAAATCTACAATTTTTTTTTTGTCATGTTGTATTTTGGTGCTTTTGGGAATTTTTGGGAGATATAGAGTGTTTATGGTCAAAATTTTCAATTTTATGAGGCAGAGTTGATTATGACAGTCACGAATGATTTTTTGCAATATATCAAAAGGTCATGTTAAAAACAAAAGTTGGAGTCATTGTTGTACTAAGCATTTTGAGCTTCAATAGAATGTAGTCTCTCATTTGGAAGCGAACCTGGAGACGTAGCCCAAGATGGGTGAACTACATTATCAACTTGTGTAAAGTGCCTTGTTATTTTTTTTTCTATTTCTCTCAATTTCAACATTTTTATTTCTACAAGTTATTTATCTATTAATGAGGTTTATGGATAATTAAAGGGATTCACATGCTAATTTTCAAATAGTCAAGACGATCATAATTTTCAAATTGGATTGGATATTAATGCATGCTTAAGAACTAATCTAACATCTAAGGATTTTCGGATCATGGAATCACATTTATTTATTCCATTAACATGAATTTAACGACCTTAATGAATGTATGTCGTATTTATCTAAGATTAAAACTCCAAACTTAGGTTATCTATGTTTGGAAGAAAAAAACATTGTATGCATGTTCGACGATTAAAACCTAAAACTTAGGTATAACCTAAGGTCGAAAAATCGCATTCAGTTAGAGCTAGGCCAAAAGACATCAAATTGGTTAGCCAATCAAATTTCCGATAAAAGCAATTTAAATATTATGAAAAAATAATTATTTTGCTAAGCATATGTACAACATTGGACAACAAGAAAAATGTTTGTAGTCAAAGGCAAACTAATGGATGGTCAACAAGGAATCAAATGTTATAGTCTTATTGTCATGGATCTGGCGAGCCTGTGGTTGGGTGAAGAAAACTCCCAACACTTTCAACCACCATGTGGAACCGGTGTCTTTCATTCAACGACAAGATCACACTGAATTACTCAACCTGGGCTACATCTTCATTTAATTTCTTATGTTATTATTTATGTCTGTTTTTTTCTTACACTTTGAATTATTTCAACAGTAAAGAAGAATCATTCATACAGAACAATAGAAACATATATGTGGTCTGCTAAAACGGCCTAACACCCGAAATATTCTTTATGAAAAAAACAACAGTGTGTCGATTCAAACACTCGTACCACACAAGAAAGTTTATACAAGAAGAGTTTCTACTCAGTGACACAAAACCTTGAGCCAAAACCATAGACAACTCAAACTTGGTGAGTTTCCTCCTTGCGCACCTTTCCTTGGTCAACTCAGCTACAAGAACAAACAATTGTCTCTCCTTCTTCCTTCATAACCAATCTATCTGCGGTTCTACCAAGTTCTCCTTGCCTCAAATTCGACCTTCCTTCTTTATCAAACCTTGCACACTTGATTTCTTGGTTGATAGATACCTCCAAATGACTCCCTCACTTGGATTATATAGGCTCATGCCAAATGGATGCACCCTTTCACCACGATAAAACGCAACCATTCGTTTTGATTGAGCCGACTTTATCGATGGGCACACATCCTTTGGGTGAGTCAACCGACTCACCCAAGCGATCCTTTCCCTTCTTGGTAAACTTCCTCATTTTTTATTTTGGACGCCCAAGTTTACTTCACGTTCGTTCATTGGCCAACCACTTGGATTAGCGTTCAATGCAAGCCTTCCTTGGTTTTCATCCATCGCATGTTCGTTCAGTCGTCTTTCCTTGGTGCGTGCCTAGGGAACCCAAGGCATGGAGCTTCCTTAGGTCCAATGTTTAGTCAATTGGGCGCTCATGCTTTCGAGGTGCCCATTGTCCAACTCTTTGTTTTTTGGTGACGGCGCCCATGACCACCATGGGGCACCCACACAACTCACCACTTCGATCAAGTCACCCTTCATCGCAAGTCAAGTTTCAATAAAGTCGTTTTTGGCACAACAACGCATAAAGATCCCAACTTCGCCTATAAAGAGTTTAGACACTCTCTAACTCTCCCAGCTCATCATCTTGAATCGTGGAGGGAGAGCACGCGCTTAGAAAAAATCCTCAGGCATTACACCTGACATTTGGCAAGGACTAATAATCTATTACTAAATACATTAGGGTCAATGTATTACAACTTTATTAATGTATTATTAATTTGTTAATGTATTTAATGTAGTTATTGATGCATTTAATGTATTATTAAAGTACTAATGTATTAATACTTTAGAAATGTATTAATTAATTAATACATTGCTTTATTAATGTATCAATCAATTAATACATTACATTATTAATGTATCAATCAATTAATGCATTACATTATACAACAATGTAAATTAATACTTTAATTTATACATTATTATTATATATTACATTAGTGTAATACATTACATTCATAAATTAATATACCATTAATTTATATACATTAATATAATATATTCATACAAAATTACTATATATTACACTAATGTAATAATTAATTAGTACATTAATTATGTATTAATATATTAATGGTCGTCACGAAAGCATGTCGGTCATCAACTAGCAACAACCACTTTATAAAAGTGGTTTATATAAGTATATAGGCATCATTTTCCACCTTTCCAAACTAATGATGTCAATCAACATCTATCAACCACTTTTATAAAGTGGTTGTTGCTAGCATAAACATAATTGGAATAGATCGGAGAAAAAAATAACAATGGATTTACTTATGAACATCAACTATAGTGGCTCATCGTCAATAATAAGTATTTGTTTCGTGGAGAAAATGGTGTACAGACATAAATTGTTTAGAGAAATGGTTTGAAAGCATAATTTATTATTATATTTTAAATTATTATATTTTATCTTAATATAAGTTATTTAAACTTGAAAAATTAAAGGATAGTAAAAAGATATTAAAAAAATCAAGTGATTTCTTATTTTTAAACCCAAAACTATGCTAAATGAAAAAAATCAAGACACCTGCTTTTGTTTTCAAAGCTCACAACAAGTTGTGGAAAATTAATTTCCTGTCGTGACATTATACATGAAACCATATGAACTACAGAGAATCAGGACACTTCCAGATAACAATGAGCCTAAACAAAACCAAGGAGAGCTATAATATTTTGTTAAGATAATATCAAACCCATAAAACTATGCACACAAAGGTGTTGGCTTTTGATTTTTAGTACGGTCGGATTGATAGTACCATGTTTTCCACTAGCAAAAGATAATATCAACCCCATAAAACTATCAAAGGACAAAGTTTTTCTCTTTTGGTTTTTTAATACGGTTGGACTAATACTATCTAAACAAGCGCTTGGTGTTCCGGAAGGTACCATTATTTATTTCCCTTGGATAAATGGCACAGCAGGGGAAAAATCTCATATAAACATTTATTAACCAGCCCCCGATTATATGTTTCAATTTTGATAGTTGTATTGTCTTTTTATTGTGGACAACATTGTTGTGTATATATCTTTTTGCGAGTTTAGTTTTCAAAGAAGTTTTGGGATCCCTGTTTAGTAGTTGTCAGTTATTTTGCCATGATGGGCGAGATAATATTGAAGAACTGTTATGATTGTAATGATCCATGTTCCAGGAACTTTTTGAAGGGTCAAAGTGGGGAAAAAATTATATTTTCTTAATATAATTGAGATAATTTTTCTATTGGAAGAAAAAAGTACTCCAGATAAATGTTGTCATGAGTTGTTCAGAAGTTTGAACTACAAATTCTTATCCAAAACTTTTCCCATTAGTAAAATTTAAAGTAAAAATATTTACTCCAAATTTTGGGTAGCTGTAAAATATCTAATAATGAATGGCATTTATCTGTGGTGCTTAGTGTTCCACTGACTAACAAACATGGCACTTTCTAACTTTAAGGTGAATAATCATGCCACGTCTTAAGCTTGAGATTGAGACTAGTTATTACATAAAATGATGTTGAAATTTTAAATATGGCCTAATAACGCGTCCACAAATCTATTAAACAGAGGGAGAGATGAATCAACCTATGTAAACTCATGAAAACAATTAACTCAAGATTCAGAAACTGACAGTTAATCTAGTCTCTAAGCACAAAACTAGGTAGAAAAGGGCCAAATTTTCCTAATGCAAACTTTAAAAAAAGACAGCAAAACCTATTAAGGTTTAAGATGTTATTAGGTTTCCTTTCAATTTACTAGATAACAATAGCATAGGTAGGATCACTGAGATAAAAGAAATCACAAGATACACAACATTTATCCTGGGAAACCCTCATGGGGAAGAAAATCCAGCAAAAAATTCCTTAATATAGATAGCCAATACAATGCCAAGACAATAAACCAAACACTAGAGAGTATCCAACACTAAGCAATATGCTTCTCTCTCTTCCTTCTTCCAACAACTGGCAACTTCATCTTCCTTCAAACCTGCGCACTAGATGAGTGAGTTGAGTGAGTGAACAAATACGGCGTTGGCTTTCTTTATTTATACAAACTCGCAAGCACTGAAAGGAGGTGTCTCTTCACTGGCAGGGCCGACTTGTCCTTCTGGGTGGTTACAACCACTTTAATTTTCCTAGGGGACGACTTCTTAATTTGCATATTACAATTAGGGTTTGACTAATCCGCAAAAGGGGATTTGGTCAATTACAATGCCTGACATGATCAATACACAAAAGGGGATTGATCTAATGAATAATGAATCAATAGAATACTCTTTGCAGTTACAATATTTCAACACTCCCCCTTAACAAGAAGGGTATTCTAGAACATCATCAGGAGAGAGAGAGAGAGGGAAACAACATCAACAACGTCTGGAACACTGACTGGAATATCTATAAATCATCGGAAGTTTTTCTCATCATCAATGTCATCATTCACTCCCTCTTAACAAGAAGGATATTCTTTATCTTTTGACAGGTCACTGGATGTCATCATCAACTGAACAATATCATATGGGCAATATCATCAACTGGATAATCATCATCAACTGGACAACATCATCTAGGAAATATCATCAACTGGATAATCATCATCAACTGGACAACAACATCAACTGGATAACATCATCAATTGGGTAACAACATCAACTGGATAACATCATCAACTTGGTAACAGAATCAACTGGATAACATCATCAACTAGGTAACAACATCAACTGGATAACAGGAGGCATCAACATAATCCACTTGGTCATCTGGCATCATGATCACTTATTGGTTCTCCATGAATCGATATTAAAGAGGTTTTGTTCTCTTTATCTTCGCACAGAAGATACTCTTTCTTTCTTTCATCTTCACACAAAATATACTCTTTCTTATCTTCACATAGAATATATATTATCTTCACATAGAAGATGTTGTATCTTCACACAGAAAATATTCTATGAGTTTTGACATCCTTTTATGTTCTCCCTTCTCTTGTAGTCATCTATCTCACCCATCCATTGGGGAGGACTACTACCATAGCTTCACTCCTAGTAATCCCACATGAACTAGAGAAGCTAAGATGATAGCATGGCCAAGACTAGACTCCCTTTCCATGATCCACGTAGGATCACGACACAAACCTCAAGAGCCAACTAACCATTTCACATGGTTAAGGTTTGTGTTTCAAGCTACTCAATCCTTGGCCAGAGGAGAGTATCTGCATGTTTCCCCTTGGAGAAACATCCACACTCCTCTCTACGAGGGTGATCACACCCCTCTCTATGAGGTTATTCTATCATGTCCCTAGAGTATCCAAAACTCAACACTTGGATAGAGGCCAACCTTGGAAAATTTCTCATTACCCCTCTCTACGAAGGTCTTTTCTCTTTCTCCTTCTCTACGAAGGTCTCTTCTCTTTTCCTTCTATATGAAGGTATAGCTATGGGATCTAAAAAAAATCTCTTGTGGTCCAAAATATTTCCATGGTATAATACCATGCCACCCATCTGTTGGGCACCATCCATCTACTGGATAAATTTCATCTTAATCAAAATATCTTATTACTCATCCTTGAAATTCTCTTCTGTAATATCCTGGGTGCCTTCTTGAGTTCGAACATTTCTTTCTTTCTGACTTCATACTGGATCAACCTGCTCCCTCTACATCTATAAGAACGGTACTGGAGCAACCTGTAGTTACATGCATCTCATCAACTATATCTGAGTATCCATCTTTCTCTTCATATTGAACATTTTTGTTCTGCATCTTTAGGAGCCTCTTACTCCTATATAAATACTGGATACTTTTTGGTTCTTACTGACTGTCACCATATCACAATTCCTTCTCATACTGTCTAACTTCTGCAAGTCAAGGCATAAGTTCTTTCTTCTGAGACCTTTAAACTTACTTATAGTATGCTTTCTGAGATATGTCACTTACCCAATCAGTCAGTAACAATAAGCAGTAATCAAATAAAACTATATCATGATTTCTACCATAGTAGTACACATCTTTTCTTAAGCAAAACTTGTTCAACCATGTACACATCTGAAACCCTAATCATGAATAAGACTTTTGAACTCTTTTTCACTCTAGCTATGAAATTACCAAATTCTCCCTTACTATCATAGCTAAACACATACCTTTGTCACTCTCATGAGTTATCATACCTGAAATAAATATTTTATTTCTTTCTTTATCCTCTTCTTTGATACTTCCTTCATAAATCCGCATAGAAACTGAAATAAAATGAGGTTAATTAACATTCTCATAAAAATCTAAATTGTAATGATAAAGTATTAAAGTAAACAAGATACTAAAAATAAACATGAATACTTATCTTTTGTTTTTGTGTGGGGAGGCTCCACAGACTCCACCATTTGTTATCTTTCTTTAGATCAGTTATCTTCAACTTAAAGTACATAATCTTCAATTTCTACTAAAGCTTTCTTTGAGGGAGGAGATTCCTCTTCCTCTGCCACATGTGCTTGATGATTTATTTTCCCTTTTCCTTGAGGACAGTCATAGGAAAAGTGTCCCAACTTTTGACAGTTGTAGCATCTAATCTTTGAAACATCTTTCTTCTTATCTAGAACTCTTACAGAGTTGGCTTCTTTATTGTTCTTCCTGAAGGAACTTCTTATGTTATTTTGAATTGTAAGAGATTTCTCTTCGTCAACAATTAATCTCTTATGTTGGTCTGCAAGTCTAGATTCTTTGTGTGTGCAATATGCCCATAACTTATCAAACTTGGGTAAATTGCTTCTTGCACACACTCCTTGTACAAAAGGAATCCTAAATGTTGGAAACCCATTTAGGGTTGTGGCTACAAGCTCTTTGTCACTAATGACATCTCCAATAGCTGCAAGCTGATATCTAATCTGAGAAACTCTCATAAGAGAGGATGAGACAAATTCTGAGCTTTCCATCTTCATATTATGAAGTTGATTTCTTAAGGCAATATTATGGCTAATGTCTTTGCTTTCATATAACCTATTGAGTGCTTCATACTTTTTCCTTGTTGTTTGTATTTCGAATATATGAGGGATCAAGTGATCCTTTACTGAATCTAACATGATTCTCTTTGATTTATTTTCATTATTCTTATGCTTGGTTTTTTTCTCTTCTTCCTCTGGTTCTGGTACACCCACTGTAACATGTTCTAGGAGATCATTCTCGTCTAGAATCATCTGCAACCTGTTGAAGGGTCTTAAATCCCTTGATTCAACAGTAGGAACAAAACCTGCCACCAAGGCCCAATTAGACTCTGCAGCTTTTAATCATGGAATGGTTCTCCATATCTTGCGATCCATCCAAATTATCGATGGGATTTACGTTTTCTTGTGAAGGATCCTCCTTCAATTTGGACTATTCTCTTTTGTATATTTTCTCTTGGGTGGGACCGATATGAGATGTAAGCTAGTATAAACCAACTTGGCAACAAAAATGGAATTAAGCTTAACTAAGGGGAAGAGGTTGAACTTGGGGTAACCCGGTTCTCAAGCATGCAGACGACAATTTTATACCACAGGCCTAGTACTAATACATTAATCATGTGAGCATCCAATTATTGTCTAAGATGCTAACTACCAGAAAGAAAACACATATGCAATGAGATAATGGCAAGAAAAATATTTCATCTACTAGGACCATTCATCATATAATAACACAACGATTCATATTCATCATTAAAGCAAAGAACAACAAAACATTGCACCAGATAACTTGACAACATAATTAATTGTTCTTACTCATTACAGCATCATTCATGAAACAGGATACGAAATAGTTCTTCTCCACGTCCAATCACACATGTAGTTGATGAAAATAACTTATCTTTGGTCCAGAAGGACTTCTCAATTCAAAGCAGCTTCAAAATAATTCTTAACAACCAGAAAGAAATATTTCTTTCCACAACCATCGACCTCTAACTAATTGGTCGATGCCTTTATTTATAATCTAAATTTCAACTGAAAACAACGGCTAAGTGCAATTTAAGCAAAGCAAAATATGCCATGTGGCGTCATCTTTTAATAGTTTCTTTAACAGTCAACTCAATATAGTTCTTTGAAAGGATGAATTTTCCCATAATCGGACCAACTGATAAACAGTTGGTCATAGGTTTGAGCCCATGTAAACTGGTGTTGTTCCATCGGAGCCATGTAGAATCCTTTGATCTCCACCGCATGCCCTCGGTACTTCACTAGACCGGTGTTTAACTGTTGTAGCATGGTTTGAGCCTTCATCAGATGTTCTATAAATCTTTTCACTTTTCCTGGCGACATATCGGTCACCTTGGCTAGTTCTTCGGCCCATAGTGAATCCTGCTTGGCATGTGATCCGACTATGTTGCATAAGTCGATGAAGTTGGCGGGGTCGCCGAACTCGGGGAGTCCTATATCCTTCATTGCTTCGTTGATTTTACCCCAATGCTTCTCGCATTTTTCCCATTTCTTTTGAATTTCTTTGTGTGGTTCCTGGGACATCTTAGCCCAGTACCTGGTCAATCACTTCATATGATCAAGACTGCTTTTTCCCAACATTTGGATGTAGTTTTCTTCTTTATCTTGGCCCTTCTAGACTGCATCGATGTATTCAAGTCTTTCTAAGGTTTTTTGCGCCCTTTCATTCCATTGCTCCATATCCTTGCATGTTGCAATTTCCATGAGAGTGTCTTCTTGGAGCTCGTCTATCTTCACAGTGAACATGTGTCCCTCGTGTGTGAACCTGTTGTAAGCTGCTTCAAACTCACTTCTAAGATAAACTACGGTCTGAGTGGTGCCCTTATAGTATTCATCCAAATGGCACAAATTCTCTAGCTCCTTTAGGGTGGTGGACAACTCTTTTTCATCCAGTTTATCTCTGTCTAGGGTGGCATCCGAAAACACCATCCCCACACCGATGAGCTCAAATGTTCTATCATTTTCTGTGTTTATCAAATCCTCCTCTGTGGTGATGAGGACGGAGCGATCCAATGTGATTCTCCTTTTATTTGTGGTTCTTTAGATGATGGCCCTCTTCTTCCAATTGTAGGAGATCGCATAGATATCAGCCACCTCATCCGTCGGTTCAGGAATCTGTTGATCACCCCATGTAACTGTGTTTCCCAGATTTCCACCGGTGTATACTTGTTCCAGATCATGTTCTTGAACTTGCTCATTATATTCTGAGGGCTAGGCCTCTTCCTGTTGTTTATTAGGGATTTTAGTATCAAGCGAAAAAGAGAATTCGGGAAAAGACTCGATACTCACTTGCTCGTGGGCAGTTGAATCGCCGACTTCCTTTTGTGGGGATCCTCCTTTTGGCTCATCTAGTTCTAACTTACCCTTCGATTCATCAGCTCGAGTCTCCGGTGCTTCGGGGTTCTTTGTGTCGGGAACATTTTCGGTTTATTTTTCTTTTCATGGGATTTCCTAGATCTAGACCTCGATATCAAGAAAAGAAGCCTTCTCATGTACCTTTTCTTCTTGGATCTTCACAGGGGTCCCGAGAGACATCTCTGGGCTCTCATCATCGCTATATATATTTAAAAATTCACTCAAAGGATTAGGTGCGCTTGCTCCAACTGATACTCGGCCCGCCTCTGGTTGAATCGTCGCACCTACCAGCAATCCAACCGGTGGCCTTGTGGAATTAGGGTTATTAGACCCATTGTTATTACTAGGGTTTATGGAATCAGGGTTGCTCACCCCCACTGGGATTTATTCTGTACTTTTGGTTGGACATTTCGACACTATGATGAGCTCTGAGTTGTCTTACATCTACTTCATTAGCCTTTGGGAATGTTGATACATGAGTCCCCCCATCCCCTGCACATTTTGAACCTCGGAGAGATCTGTGTCTAGTATCGGGGCTACCTGGTCAATCTCCACCGCTCCGATGACTCCCTTGGGTAATCCCACCGCTTCTACTGAGGTCATTTCTTCTCTGGTCTTGATGGTCTCCTGAACTGTTTGTTCAAGGACTGATGCTTTCTCATTCCATCTCAGAGCCTTGAATGTGGTTACCTTGGGGTCTGCCATCCTTGTGACCACTTCATTCCAGTCTTGCATTTTTGGTGAAGATCTCATCCTCAAATATGTCATGGGCGTATGGACAGCAGGAAGATACTTGGGACGCGTGCTTCAGAAATAAACCTTTAGGGTCGTTCTTGCGAAAGTGGCCAGTTTGGAATCGAAACTCCAATTGGATTAACCCTTCTTTCTTGGCATGATATGTGTCTTTCACCATGTAGAAACCAACATGAAACCCATAAGGTATGAAGGCCCACTTCTTATCCTTTACCAAAGTAGCATTATACCCTTACAGGATGATTTGATAACATATTTCCCCTACTATTAGTCGGTCAGGGACATAGACAGGTAGTAGATGAGGTGCTCTAATGGCGCCGAAAACCCTGATGTAGGTGTCATGCTCATCCAGATACCAGTGGCCAACCTTCGATATAATATTTTTGGTTGTGTCTGACAACCTTGGACATTCCCTTTTGAATAGCAACAAGTAAATGTGTCGATAAACTGGTCGTAGATGAGAGAATAGGATTTCTTGTACCTTTTCTCCCACAGGATTCCAAAATAAACATGGAGCAGGAGCTCTGAGGTGCGTCATTTTAAGTTCATTCCAGTGAAATCATTTCTGGCGTGGACGACGTCCAAAAGATAATATGCCATGTAAAAGGATAGGGTTTCTCCCTCTTTTGGAATTTGAGCTTATCATATGCAATTTCTTAGTTGTTTGGAGATGATTGCACCCCAGCTGAAACCTATTCTAGAAATGGCCACGGTATACACTAGAGGCATCCAAGCTTCTGAAAACCTGGAGCAATTTTTTTCCCCATGCAATCTGCATAGGAGATCCATTAGATAGATGTAAGTCTCTCTAAGGTTGGTCATCGGGTACCAACCGGAGGTCCGATTGGTGAATTTTTTATCCTCTCTCCACCAAGAATCCATCACCTTACTGGTATCATGCTTCTCATAGAAGCTCAAAACAAAATCATTATTCAATTGCTCTTCCGTCTCTCTGAGCTTGTAATATATTCATATCCATAACTTTAGCTTTAATGAATATTAATACAATATTCCATTGGGCTTGAGCCCTGTTAGCTTAACCCTTTCCTAGACTCTTAACCCCCCTTTCCCTTTCTAGTGGAGTTTATCCCCCCATCTCTCTTGTTGGGGCAGTCTACAACAATGATGTTGGCCTTTTAGCAATCCATGCCTCCAGCCTAATAATCACATAAGCACTATGTCCTATAATACCCTGGCTCACCATCCTATAAAACATATGTACAATAATACCCTGGCTCACCATCCTATAAAACATATGTACAATTACACTAGGGATTAACCTGGGGTATTACACACCCAAGGATAAAAAAAATGTTGCTCAAAGCATTAATGTTGTAAATGATATATTTCATTTTTGTTAGGCTTGTAATGAGGCAAAGGAAAAGAGATCTATGGAGAATTCTCAAATATTTAAAATTTACAATATCATCACATTGTTGTTAATGTTTTTAGAAACAAGGAGTGTTATAGATAAAGCTACATAAAATTGGGAAAAGCAGAATGATCAAAGTAAGGAATTGATGATGTAGAAAATTGAATGAATAAAATCACAAATCTCATTATTGTAATTCCAATTTTAGGTTTTGTGATGTTGACAAGATCTATTTTGCAAAGGCTCATACATAAACTTAATCAAGAAAATTCAAGTTATCGTTGACCTTAATGGAGTTTTTTTTATCCCAAAAAAAAGTATTAACATAATTTTGTGCGAAACAAAGAAAAAAGGTAACCGTTATCTTTACAATGTTCTTAAAAAAGTATATACAAGATCAATGAATTGTTGAGATATTTACATTCAATTATTAATTGTGTTTTTTTTCTAAGTACATATTTTTTTTATTAGCAAACTAGTCAAGTTTATTCTATTTATCAAAGTGAGGAAAGATATACAAAAACCACTAAGTTGTTGACCTGCCACTAGGGAAACCAAACCAACAGCAGTGGAACAAATTGTTTGTCCAAATAGTTTGTGCTATGTTCTTAAGTAAACAAAAACTGGCATAGCTATAAAATTAAAGCAGAGGTCTATCTATCCTGATATAGTCATCCCTCAAGATGTAGAAAACAATTCCTATAAGACTCAAAATACAAATCATGCAAACAAACTAAGTGGGAGAGAGGCCACTTGCCTCCTCTTTGAGTTCCTGGTCTTGTGGCTGTGAAGTGTTTCCCTACTAGGCTTCTCCATGGTGTTCTTGAGCATCCAAATAAACACGGATGTCCCTGAGTTGATGACGCACATCAACCAGTCCCTCCTGCATTTCATCAAATTCATATTCATTGTCCATGAGAATTTTTCCCAGGAAGGTCTTTATATGCCAATACAATTCAATTGTTTTGAAATATTTCATGTCTCTTTCTCTAGAGTTTCCCGGGTCAGGAACCCAACTACCAATATCATCATCAATTTCCTAATTGTGTATGGTAGCACATTCCTAACAAGCAACAACCTCTATAGTGTCTAATTCCTCCTAGATGAAGGGAAGAATTTCCTTTTTGAATTCATTGGCAATAGCCTAGGAAAAGTGCATCACCCTCGAGCTAGGGGGCTCCAGGTTGAGATTGCTAAACAAGGAAGGGTCGAGAGGGCATATACATCCCCAATGAAATCCTATAGAATAACCATGGGCGGATGGCATGATCACAAACTGGAATGCAAACACAAGAGCGGGAAAAGGAAGGAGAATAGTTGAACATGGATGGAAGAGCAGAGTCAGGACACTATCGAGAGAAGCCCTTGCTTTCTTTGCAGTCCCATTATAAAACAAAATCAAGATCTCAATCCCTCGAAGAAATATAACTCCTACTAAACAAAAATATCAATCACCAATATCATGTTGAATGATGGAGAGGTCGCTCCACATGCTAAAGTAATTAACATTAATGTTGGTCAGTTCCATAGAAAAGCCAAGGTACAAGATGATTGATATGAGTGAAAAACCCCATATCCAACATTATTTACCACACAAACTAGTATTAACTCTCATCATCTCGATAATACAACCATGTGGAGTGGTTTAACACAAACTTGGACACGTAATATCCTGACACTTCTTTTGAAGGGGCTCTCGTGTCCCCCTGGCACGTCCCTATCACCCCATCCAAGGGGGTCCATATTCTACAGTAGTAATGAGGCATTGCTTTGATGGAGAATCCAACTGAGAAGTGTCCCATTTCCTGTCTAGGATTCTCAAGTTCTCAGTAATTCCAACGATTGTCATTTTCTCCACTAATTTGTTGGTCATTCTGCAAACATGTTGAAGAATGATAGCGGGGATATAGAGAATAAGAGATTTTATACTTTTCATACTGCCTTCAAGATGCCAACAATTTGATAGCTTGTCTACTGGAATTCCCTATTGCATTTTCTTGAGCATATTTACTATTATTTAAGAATCTCCCTCGACCAAAATCTTATTGAATTTTTCACGCTTAGCTATTTGGAGACCTTGTTCCAAAGCATTGAGTTATGTTGCATTGTTGGTGCTTTAGCCTCAGGTTACCCACATATATCAAGGCTAGCTTTCCATGATCATCTCTGAAGACTCCTCCTAACCGAGTTAGACCGAGTTTCCCTTTTGAAACACCGTCAAAATTGAGTTTTAAGAAGCCTGAAGGTGGGGAAGAACATCACTCAAGGGTAGAAGAACATCACTCGGGGGTCAAGGTCGAGGGGTGTGAGCCTTCCTATGCTAAGGGGTGCATATATGAGGAGATATATTGAGGGTGAGAGGATGTTGTGGTCCCCTTGATCTCCATTCGAATCCTATTCAGTCCAATTGTGAAGAAGAATTGTTTCTCTCATGGATTTCTTCATTCTGGTCCAAACCTCATGAGTTTCCACTTGTTCCATCTTAAAGATACACATATTCCTTTCTTTATAGGTTTCCCAAAGGAGGAATCTTGAAAGGATATTCCAGACTCTATTTACTATGAGGTTTTTTCTTATTTGTTGGTGTCGTTCTGCTATAGTTTCCTTGATACTCGATCTATTTCATTTAGCCCGCCGAAAAGTCATGGCAACCTGATACCAAAGGGTGGAGACAAAGGTGTAGTTGTTGAAAAAAGCTCCATCGCTTCGACCTAACACTTACACAATAAGCAAAGTGAGGGTCTTGAAAATTCTTCTTTGATAAGGTTGTCCCAAGTAAGTGTTTTCCCCTGTGTCAAGAGCCACAAGAAAGTGGATACTTTAGGCCATAGTTGCTACTTCTAGATTCGGCTCCAAATCTCTTGATGGGGGTAGTTTTGGGAGTTCATTGCAATGTGGTATGCTTCCTTGATTAATAAATTATCACTTAATTTTTTTCCCCAACAAATATTTATCCGAGGTTGATTCATTTATGTAGGGTGCCAATAGTGATGAAGATAGGTTCTGTTTTGGTTAACCATGGCTTGTTTGAGAGCAACAAGTTCATTTCTTTCACTCCATTTCGATATTTGTTTCCATGCGTCCTCCTAAAAAAGGGCAAATTGGCCATCATTTTTTATCTCCCAAAAACAATGTTGTTGGACGAAAGTGCGCTTTTTCCATTCCATGTTCCAGATGGAGGATGAAGGTGGAGAGGTGTTCATACAAATTACGTTATGCACATACCAATTAGGAGCATATTTGTGTTTCCAAAATTGACCCCAACGTGCCTATGTATTGTTGATCCAATGCCACCAAGTTTTTGCACCCAAAAGATAGTTTAAAGTCTTAAGATCACGGAGACCAATCCTCCTGCAAGTTTTGGGAGGCAAACCGTAGACCAAGAAAAGAGTGCCCATTTCTTGGACATCTTGTTCCATCCCCAGAGAAAGGATCTTTGGATGTTTCAAACAACATTGAGAATATATTTTGGAGCAAATAGAGATGAAAATAGGTACAGGGGCATAGTCTAAAAGATGGATTTTACCAAAACCAATCTATCGGCTAGATTGAGAGAGTGAAACACCCATTTGTCCAACTTTTTTTCCATTATTGAAAGAAAATATTCCCAAGATGTTGGTCTTGAAGAGTTTTCCACTAGAGTTATCCCTAAGTACTTAGAGGGGATAGTTCTTCTTTTAAAACCTAGAATACGAGAGGTGTTAGCTTGAATGGTTAGAGGAGTATTAAAAAGGAAGATTTGAGACTTACCATATTGATGGACATCCCTAAAGCTTCCATAAATTATTGAGGGATTTGTTTGGAGGCCCATGCTTATCGAACAATGGACTTTCCCATAAGCATGGTATGATAGAAAAACTATTGGTGGGTGGTGAGCTCACTTTCCTCATGGAGTTGAAGACCCTTCACATGTCCCTCCTCAATTACTACTTTGATGAGTTTCCCCACACCTTCTGCCATTAAGATGAAGAGGAAAGGGGAGAGGGGGTCCCCCTGCCTTGTACCTCGAGAGGGGGTGGGTGAAGTATTTGGAGGGGTAGTCGTTGATAAGGATGAAGAAGAAAGCATAGGAGGTTAGATTCATGACACATTGAATCCATTCCTCTACAAATCTAAAAGCTAGGAGGAGTTGTTTGATGTATTTCCAATTGAGTTTGCCAAATGATTTTGACATGTCCAATTTTATCATCATGTCGAATTTTATGGAGGTTTTCAGTGAGTGAACCATTTCATGGGTTAAGATGATGTTATCCAAGATTTGTATACCTTTTACATAGCCCAATTGTTCCTGAAAGATGAGACTTGGAAGAAGGGGTTTGAGGCAATTAACAATGACTTTGTAGATGACATTGCAAAAATCCATAGGGCAAAATTTGTTGGGATATTCAACCTTATCTTATTTTTGGATCAAAGTGAGAAAGGTAGTATTGAGCTCTAGAAGGAGATTTAAGTGACTCCAGGAACCCTCAACAATCTCAAGGATGTCATTCTTGATGATTGGACAACAAGCATGGAAGAAGTTCATAGTAAAGAAATATGGCATGAGAGATTTATTTTTAGGCGTGCTAAGAACAACTCTTTCCACCTCCTCCAGAGTGATCGATCTCATCGGGGCTTCATTCTATTCAACGATGAAAATCTTGGGAATGTGCTAGGTAATTTTGGCTATCGATGACTATCTGTTGAATTGCAATTCCATCATTAAGGTGCAATGGTAGTGAATGAGTTCGGCCTGAATCTCTTCATGATTGTAATGTTTAATAACTTGGTTATACTTGATAGTTTATATCCTATTGTGGTGCCTTTGGTCACAATCTATGCTGAACCATTGAGCGATGTGGTAAGAACCAAATATCAATATAGCATAGAAAAACCTTAGAAAAAGTACTCAATGCCTTGAAAAGGAGATAATTTCAGATAATAAGCCTCTTCAAGGGGGAAACCTCCTTTTACCCCACTTAAATGTTCAATTACAAGATGCAAAATGAAAATGTCTCCTTGGTATATATAGGAGACTAGGAGGTATAATTACAACTAATGGCCTAAAGCCGACTGTTGACCCAAAAATCTGCTCTGGGCTCAACATGGTGTTTTACACAGTTACTTCTCCATAAACTCCCCTTGGTGCTATGGTTCCAATCAAAGACAGTGGCGGGGGTCATAGTTACTATGGCCTCTGCCCTTGAAAGAGTATCAGTTGGTTGCTTTCAGGGATTTGTGGGCCTTCCCATGGCATTTCTTCCTCATGACAAAACTGTTCTATTCAAGGATTACAACACTGCCAAGTGGTATGGATCGGGACAAGCTCTTCAACAAGCTATCATGAGCTTGATTCCGAGTCAGTATGACCCATATGAGGCACGCAAAGTCAAAGTCACCCGAACGGGCAAAA
>ML805102.1:119500-130292 GCA_009831015.1 Picea engelmannii | reverse complement strand
TCCTTTAAAGTTCCTATGAATACATCAATCAAGTGCTCATCTGGAATATCGGTTATCTTTATATTCAATCTTTGGAAGTTCTCAATGTGCTCGGTAATTGAACCCTTTTGCTTGAGATTTATCAATTGGCTAAAGAAGGTATTTCTCCTTGTACCCTCATAGTGTGCTATCATTTCTTCTGTGAAAATTGTCCAAGTGACGAGTGATTTGTGAGAACAAAGCCATTGATACCATACAAATTGATTAGGTTCTAAATATAAAGAAGCAATTCGTACCTTTTGTGTATGTGGCACATTATGGAGATCAAAGAATTGCTCCATCTGAAGTATCCATGGGATTGGGTCCTTGCCATCAAACTTCCTCATATCAATCTTAGTAACGTGGTTGGTCTTCAAACCAAAGTTGGAGTTTCTCCATTCTTGATTCAGCTTCCTTGTGTCCTCATCATGAATTTCATGGGATGTATTTTCACTTTCAGGTGTCTTCTCTGTTACGAAATTTTTCAATACTTCCATGATCTCCCCTTTTAAACCCTCCATCATCTCTTGTAGTTCATCTTTTGTTACTATATTATTTTGTAAATCATTTATGTCCCTACACATTTCTTCACCTTCATCAAGAGTCCAAGAGGCTTATTTTGTGTAGAAGTTCCCTTTTTGGGTGGCATGTTGGCCAAGTATCACTTTTGAACCTTGATTTTGAGGTGGTTCTGCTAGACAATATTTATTCTGTTGTATCTCCCAAGTTTCGGCTCTTCTGGGTATGAAAATTTCTTTTATGTAGTTCTCTAATATTTTTTCTCTACAATTCCACAGGTCTGATCAAAATTGGATGTTCCAAGTGGAATTTACGATAACTTTCCCACAACTTGCCTATTTTTGGCCTTTCCAGGAGATCTCACTTGTATAGCGTTCCCCGCACAAAATAGTTGATATAAAATTATGAAACTCACACCAGAAATACTACAGAATTTTCACAATCTAATGAAACAAGTCCCACTCAATTTGGATACTCTAGGAAGAAGTTATGATTTTTTTACATGGAACACCTTCTTGATACTAGTCAATAGGACTAGTCAGACACCCTATCTTACACAAGGTGTATCTACAAATTTAAGATGACCCAGAAGCTAAAAATTTTACCACAGATACCTTACTAATTTTTTTAAATATCCTCTGGATTTTAGGGTCTGAAATGTTACAGAAAAGTTTTTATAGCGAAAATTCCGCAATGACTTAGTTCAGGATGATTCCAGAACCCTATCTTGTATAGGTTGTATCTCCGAAAGTATAAGGCCTTAGGAGCTGAATTTTTAACCCAACGTACCTTTATCTGTCTACTAAATACCCTCCAAGTCGTTCCTTCTAAAACATTGTATAAAACAAGTTATAGTGAAAATTCCAAGGTGTCGCAGATGTAGCAGCGAAACCCCAAGACCTTGAGCTCTGATACCATATGTTAAGAACCAAATATCAATATAGCATAGAAAAACCTCAGAAAAAGTAATCAACACCTTGAAAAAGAGATAATTTCAGATAATAAGCCTCTTTGAGGGGCAACCTCCTTTTACCCCACTTAAATGTTCAATTACAAGATGATTCAAAATGAAAATGTCTCCTTGGTATATATAGGAGACTAGGAGGTATAATTACAACTAATGGCCTAAAGCTGACATAAGTAAAATAGCATTGCTAATATAATATGCCCCAATTAAGGGGTAATGAGCCAATATTAGGGCTTAACACGATGGAAGAATTTCTAGTTACACTCACTAGCTTAGAGCCAACGGACATGAGAAGTTTTCCTCCAAATTTGTTCTTCTTGTTTGAGACATTGGGTGATCTAGATATTCAAGTTCTCTTTTTCTTTTAAAAGTTCCACTATTCTCCCCATTACAAATATGCATTGTTGAATGAGATCCATTTGGTGTTCGAGATCTTGATTGGCCTTGAAAATATCATGAAACTCCTTTATGTTCTATTGTTTGAGGTGAATCTTGAGATTTGTAAGGCACTATTGAAATATATACATCGATGTTCCTGTTGGGATTTGGTGACAAAAAATTCCTCCAAGGATGGATTTGGATCCTATTATTCTGTGTTGGTTGCAACTTGTAACATACCCAACCACCCACAAGCCGAGGCATGCTACCTTCAAGACCGCCCTTGGACTTCTTTCTCTTATCGATACCTTCTTTTTAGTTTAAAGATGCATAAAAGAAAAGACTTTAATGACATGCACTATAGTAATCAACAAGCATGCATGGTCTAAAGATTCAATTAAATGATAATTAAATATACAGCAGAAAATACATTCATATACATGTAAATGATACCATAACAGAGAGAACTTATCTTTATGAAAAATGACACCAACTGGCTGCAGACCAAGGACGTTCCACCCAACCATAGACATCGTTGCTCAAAATCTCAACAGAAGTGTCACCCCGGAGCTAGGGCTATGAATACACAAGGATGGTTCCAAAGTGTACTTGGATTCCCAAACCAGTCATCACCCAAGCTCTCACAAGCTTCCCATCTCTCATAGCAATCCAAGTACCTAGCTCTCTTCTACCCAGCTTGCACCACCCGAGAGAACGGACCTCCACCCTTCTCTGCCACATAGTCCTTCTTCTTATTCGGGCTCGAGTGCAACTGGTCCAGAATATCAATGTTGGAACTCTCAGGACTCGCAGCTATGAGAAACACAGGACACATGCCAACTCATCTCAAACATGTGACCTCAAGTCATGGCTGGATCACAACAGTGACCACTACAGCCAACTATCCCGTGGCTAATATTCAACAGTTCAACTCCCTTTCCTAAGCCAAGATGCAAATGATGATGTATCAATGAATGGGTCAGTGGGTGCATGAAAGTGTGTGAGGGAAAATGAATGGATGTATAGGGAATCAGCGAACAAGCCATCAGTCGAACCCCCCCATCAGACCAGAGGTAGGTTTAAGTAACCTTGTGGGGAATCAAGAACCTCCTAGCCTTCCCCAAGAAGCTCACGTAATCGATCCCCTCCCTTAGACAAAAAGGGGTAATTAAAATAGGAATAAACAATTAGACCCTCAATCCCCCTCTCTTGTGGAATCATAGCCCCCTATAACTCTAGTCCTTGTCTGTCTAGCAGCCAGCCATGTATTTATTATTGATAATGATAAAAACATTACATGTCTTGGGGAACATTGGCCTTTTAATAATTGTTTGGGCACTCTGGCCTCTCAACATTGTAACAATACATTATTTAAAATGGGGGTTCAAAACCTGGGGTGTTACATCCCCTCCTCCTTATTTTGGCATTGTCCTCAGTGTATATACAAAATAGAGATCAAAATCTCAAATTTATTCAAAAAGTTGTGGGTACTCTTCCTGCATGGAATGTTCATTCTCCCAGGTAGCATCTTCAGAACTGTTGCAGGTCCACTGAACTTTTACCATCTCTATAACTCGATTCTGGATCATTTTGAATTTTCTGTCCAATACCCACACTGGCTAAACCTGAAAATCTCCCTCTGAATCTTCCTCTGTCTCTACCTAAATCAGATGCCAATCAATAACATGGTTAGGATCATGTACATATTTCTTTAGTAAAGAGACATGAAATACATTATGCACATTCATGGAAGCAGGCAATGCAAGCATGTATGCAACTAGCCCTATTCTGTCCAATATTTCAAATGGACCACAAAATCTCACTGCCAGCTTTGTACAACTAATTTCAAAGTTCTTTTCTTGGGCTTCACTTTCAAAAGAACATGCTCCCCTACTTTAAATTCTCTAGTTGTCTTGTTCTTGTATGCATAAAAATTTTGTCTATCCTGAGCTGCCTTTAAATTCTGCTTGATCTTGACCACTTGATCTTCCATGTCCTTGATCTACTCTGACCCAAGTACCACTCTATATGTTGGGTTATCCCAACTTACTGGAGTATCGCCTTTCCTACCATACAAGGCTTTAAATGGGCTCATTCTCAATGAATCTTGATACTCATCATTATATGCAAACTCAACCAAGTGTAAGTACTCTTCCCACTTAGATGGCTTATCCATCACATACATTCTCAGCATGTCTTCAATTATTCGATTGACTCTCTCTGTTTGCCCATCTGTCTGGGGATGATATGTTGTTATAAAGTTTAGATTTGTGCCAAATCCTTTAAAAAAAACCCTCCAGAAATTGGAGGTAAACTTTGTATCTATGTCAGCGACAATTGTCCTAAGTATCCCATGCAACCTAGCAATTTCCTTCATGAAAATTTCTGCAATATTAGCCGCTATATGCATTGTCTTCACAGGCACAAAATGATAAGCCTTTGTTAATTTTTCAACCACCACCATGATTGAATCATGTTGCTTATTCGTTCTAGGTAATCCCGTGATGAAATCCATGGTGATCACTTCCCATTTCTTCTCTGGGATAGGCAATGGTTGCAACAAACCCACTGGGTGCCTATGCTCAACCTTCACCTTCTGACATTCCATACATCAAACGATGTAATCAGCAACATCCTTCCTCATTCCCGGCCAAAAGAACTAGCTTCTTACTGTTGTAATTGTTTTATGGTAACCGGGATGTCCATCATAAGGAACATCACGCATTTCCTTTAGTACCAAATTCCTCAGTTCTCCAGAACTAGGAACGTAGATTCTATTTTTATGCATGAGTAGTATGTCTTCCTTTATCTCATACTCCTTTATTTTCTATTGTACATCTCCTTGTTGTAAGTTTTCCTTTACCTGTAGGTAATGTTGGTCTGTAACAAGACCATCTAAAATTCTTCTCTTCAAGTCTGACTGATGCATACTAACAGCAATAGCATGCATGATATGCACTCTTCTACTAAGTGCATCGACAACTTTATTCTCCTTTCACTTGATATGCTTGATATCGAAGTCATATTCACTTAAAAATTCCAGCCATCTTGTTTGCCTGGCATTCAAGGTCGGTTGTTCAAAAATATACTTCAGGCCAATGTGGTCTATCCTTCATTCAAATTGCTTCCCCATGAGATAATGCCTCCACATCCTTAAGGCGTGAACAATGGCAACAAGTTCTAAGTCGTGGGTGGCATAGTTCCTCTCATGTTCCTTAAGATTTATGGACTCATATCCAATGACATGTCCATTTTGTGTGAGGACTCCCCCAAGTCCTTCCTTACATGCGTCTATACATACCACAAAAATTTCATTTGGGTCAACAATCTTTAACACAGGTGCACTAGTGAGTAATTCCTTCAACAGATTAAAATTATTTTCACACTTGAGTGTCCATTCAAATTTAGTTCCCTTCTTTTGCAAAGAAGTGATGGGATGAGCAATCTTAGAGAACCCTACTATGAAACTACTGTAGTAGCTAGCTAATCCCATAAAATATCTGACGTCTGACACATTTATGGGTGTTGGTCATCCTCTAATGGCTTCGATCTTCTCTGGATCTACTACTATGCCTTTGATCCAGGTGGATATTGGTGGCCACCCACCTATTCCACTTGGACCCACACCATTGTTTCTTTCAGTTTTTCAGTTTCCTTAATTGTAGCACAATTTACTATTTTTAGTAGTTCTTCGGGTCCTGAACTTCCGGAGCTGTTTTGAGGCCCTAAACAACGTTTTTTGGGCATGAATGCTCCGACGAATATGAGTCTATTCTGGACTTGATATTTGTTGTCAGCAATGTAGTCCTTGGATAGATCTTTCTAACAATGTATCATGTGCGTCAAATGGAGATAGTATGCCAAAGTTACGACCCCGAGAAATTGATTTACCAATTTACCCCAACGGGGCCCATATTCTGGCGTTTCATCTCCTAGGGTTAGGTTTTTGGATGTCTAGGGTTTTCCATTGTTTCTCAGTAATATATAGGCCTTCAAGCCTCATTGTAATAGGCAGTTCAGAGGCCAGTAGCCGCCACATCTCTTCTCAGAGATAAGCTACCAGCGCCCTAGCTAGTTTATTTCCATTCTGTCTGTAAGCATTTTTCAGTCATTTGTTATTAATGAAATGAAGTCTTATTTCCACTGCATCTCTGTGTTTATGTGTATTTCTATATTTCATTATGTTCCTACATAAATCTGGATCGGTGGTATCAACGCAGTCTGCTCGTTCTCGATCTTTCTTTGCATGTCCCCAATGAGATCGAGGTATAAGGAGTTGGGGCTCGATCTGGTTGAACCTTTGCAAGATTAGTCTCGCAAACCCCGATGACCACCCATGGGGGAAGAAAAGAAAGATGAGGGAGTAGGAGATCCTATCAAAATGTTGCTCGAGGAGGCCCTCGAGAAACAAAGGAACGCGATGATGGACAACTTTGCCTAGATTATTCAACGGATTCCCACTAGCGGCGCATCAACATCCAACAGCCACTCTGGAGGTGCCACTCCTTTTAAGGTACAAGTAAACTTTGACATTCCCATATTTGAGGGCCAAATAGATGCAGATGTTGTAGATAGATGGTTGAATCTGTTAGAAGGATATTTCTCGGTTCATGAATTTTCCAACCGAGAAAGGATTATTTTCACACTCTTCAAATCCACCCCCCATGTCAAGGACTAGTGGGAAACTTACTTGGAGCAACAAGGCAAGGGGGAACCCTCTCTGTTCTCGGCCACACCCACTTGGAATTCTTTCCAAGATGCCATCAAGGAACAATATTATCCTGTGGGGAGCTATGAGGACAAATACATACAATGGACTACGTTGCAGCAGCAAAGGGACTAAGATGTGCATGAGATGACGAATCTGTTTCATACCCTACTCACAAAGTTGGGTATCAAAGATTCAGAGAAACATTTGGTGTTAAAGTACCACAGTTGTCTGCATAGATACATTCAAGAGGAAATGCAGTTCCTCGACATCTCCTCGCTTGGTGTGGCGTAGCGATATGCTGCCAAGATTGAGCAAAAGTTCAAACAAAAAAAGCGAGACTTTGGGTCTGTGAATCAGAAACAAGGGAAAGGTAACCCCAAACAAAAAAACAAAGGACCAAGCCAAGGTGGGGTGGCCTAGGATAACCCACCAAAGCCAAAAGCAAAGAACAACACCACGAAGCCANTGAGTGTCGGGCCAAGTAGTCACTGGTAGCCGAGTTGAAAGCTTTTGAATTGGATGAATGCTCCGACTATGAATCAGAACCCAATAGGGGGAATGATAGGGGGAAGTATATTATCTATGTGGAGCCCAACGCCACCGTTTCCACCACGAAGATCCAGAAGGAGGAACCAGAAGATCCAGAGGAGGCGGAGCATCTCTTCCATTCCAAGATGTGGGTAAAGGGTTCCCCGTTGTAGTTCATTGTCGACAGCGGGAGCCAGAAGAACCTCATCTCAGTAGAGGTCATGAAGCGGCTGGGCTTGCCGACCACAGCACACCCACAACCATACACCATTGGGTGGTTGCACCAAGGATGGGACCTCCGCGTTAGCCAATAATGTCGCCTTCCCTACAGCATCAAGCCCTTCACGAATGAGGTATTATGTGGCATTGCTCCTCTTGATGTTTCTGATGTATTATTAGGCCAACCATACTTGTGGAAGAAACATGATGTGTATGAGTCCAGGCCTCGTGGTGTTATTATCACCTTGGGCAATAAGTTGTACAGGATACCGGAGATAGCACCGCCTACCACCATCTCTTTGGTTACTGCAAAACAATGTAGTAAGCTCATTTCCAAAACCAGGAAATTTGTTTTCCTGATGATCCGCCCTCAAACCAAGAGGAAGGCTGTGGCCATGACCTCCAGACAAGGCCCCGCTACACAAAAACAACAGATGGATAAGGTCGTGGAGGAGTACGAGGACATCTTCACCTCCCCCGCAGGGGTGCCTCTACACTTCCAGGTCAAGCACCCCATCGATCTGACCCCAGGTGCACCACTACCCAATGGACCCATCTATCGGCGCTATGTTCTGGAGAATGATGAAATCAAGAGGCATATTCAGGATTTGTTGCAGAAAGGTCACATCCGGTCGAGTTCATCACCCCATGGGAGCCCGATCGTGTTGGTGCATAAGAAGGATGGGACTTGGAGACTTTGAATTGACTATCAAGCACTGAACAATATCACTATTCAGAATAGGTACCCAATCCCATGGATTGATGACCTTCTGGACCAACTCAAGGGGGAGAAATATTTCAGCAAGATCGACTTGAAGTCGGGGTATCACCAGGTACCAATCGAACCCTCTAATGTGTGGAAGACTGCCTTCAAATCCAAGGAGGGCCTTTTTGAATGGTTGGTCATGCCATTCGGGTTGACGAATGCCCCTGCAACCTTCATGAGGCTAATGGACAACATCCTACGGCCATTCACCAACTCATTTTTAGTGGTGTACTTGGATGACATTATGATCTTCAACCAGACTTGGGAAGAGCACCTCCACCACATCCGACAGGTCCTCCAAACACTGCGACAACACAAGTTGTGTGACAATTTGGAGAAATTCACTTTTGGCATGACCCAGGTTCAGTATCTGGGATACATTATTGATGAGCAAGGGGTGCATGTGGATCCAGCAAATATCCAAGTCATTCAGGATTGGCCATCCCCAACCACCCTAACAGAGCTCTGCAGATTTTTACATCTTTCCAATTTCTACCATAGGTTTGTGTTGGGATTCTCTCATATCACTTGGCCCTTGAGTCAACTCACCAAGGGAGGAGCTAAAGCAAAATTCTTTTGGTCTGAATCTCAACAGAAGGCATTCGGGGATTTGAAGCATTGCCTCTGCTCTGCACCAGTGCTCACATTACCAGACTTGCAACAACCATTTTAGATCGAGACAGATGCCTCTGACTATGCCATTGGGGCAGTCCTTACTCAACATGGGCATCTAGTGGCATATCATAGTGAGACACTTTCCGACACAGTCCGGAAGTATCCCACTTATGACAAAGAAATGTATTCCATTGTGCAGGCTTGTCGGCAATGGAAGCATTACATCTTGGGAAAGGAAACGGTCATCCACACAGACCACCAACCCCTGCAGTTCATACAGACACAAGGGAAGTTGCAGAAGGATCACCATTAGAAGTGGTCCACATACCTGCAACAGTTTCATTTGAACATTAAGTACAAGAAAGGAAGCACCAATAATGTTGCAGACTGCCTCAGTCGACCACCCATCATGGCGCTAACCACTGTGCTCAACTTTTGTGGGCACGAGACTTTCGATTGGCCGCTTCTCTACACAAGTGATCCAAAATTCGGCCACACATACCATACACTCTTGGAGGGTAAGCAAGTTCCCAATTTTCACCTCTAAGATGCCTTGCTTTGTCACCTAGGACACCTTTTTGTTCCTTCAAGTGAGCATGTCAAGATGATTTGGGAGGCGCACTACAGTCGGGTCACTAGGAATTTTGGGGTCGAGAAAACCATGACAGTACTGCAAAAGTATTTCTATTGGCCAAACCTTCAACAGGATGTCGGGAAGTACATCAAGTCTTGCACTGCTTGCGCCATTGCCAAACCGACCATCAAGAAGCAAGGCCTCTATAATCCGCTTCCTACCCCCATTCAACCTTGGGAATCCATCTCTATGAATTACATGTCGGGCCTTCCTTTTACTAAGCATGGAAATGACTGTGTTTTTGTGGTCGTTGACCGATTCTCGAAGATGTCTATTATGATGGCCTGCAAGAAGAATATCACAATAGAAGCCACTTCTAAACTCTTCTTTGAACGAGTGTGGGTACACTTTGGGATCCCACAGTCTATCATCTCAGATCGGGACAGCAGGTTCCTCAATACATTTTGGTCTAGCGTCTGGTCGATGTTGGACACCAAGCTCACCAAGCCCACATCTTTCCATCCGCAAACTAATGGCCAGACAGAGGTCGTCAACCGGATGATTGTACACATTATGCGCATGTACAACTCAAAGAATCCACGCACATGGGATGAGAGCCTCCCCTATGTACAACACAGCTACAACTGGGCTCTCCATAGCTCAACCAACCACAGCCCCTTTCAAGTGGGCTTGGGATTCCAGCCACTATGTCCCATTGACGTAGCCATGCCATTTGTGGCTACTCGGGCAGATTCATCCCATGTCCAGTCTGAGGCTGACAAGGCAAACAACTTCATTGAGTGCATTCAGCACATCCGCCAACAAGTTCATGACATCTTGGACAGAGCTAATGCTAAGTACAAGAAACGACATGATCAACATCGGGTGCCACACAACTTCCAGGTGGGCGACAAAGTGTGGCTACATTTGCAAAAGGAGCACCTCGCTGGACCCTACCGCAAGATTTGCCCGCTCTAATATGGGCCATACACCATCACCAAGGCTGTAGGGGACAATTCCTTTGATCTTGGTATTCCACCATTCCTTGGTCTGCACCCAGTGTTCAATGTGGACCACCTTCAGCCCTACTTTCCACCTCTACTAGACACATCTGACATGGCAAAACAACTCACACCAACAGAGTTAAACCCAGATTGCATGGAACAAGCCACAACTGATCGAATTATGGACACACAGATCAATAAAAACCACCAACAGAGGATCTAGCTATATTGAGTTGTCAAAGTAGGCCAACTCTTTCACCAGGGCAAGTGGCTCACCAGGGACCAAGTTCAGCAGAAGTTTCCTCATCTCATGGAGGAAATCAACGCAATGGGGACCATTGATTCCTAACGGGGGAGGACTAATCCAGGTGGATATTGGTGGCCACCCGCCTATTCCACTTGGACCCACACCATTGTTTCTTTCAGTTTTTCAGTTTCCTTAATTGTAGCACAATTTACTATTTTTAGTAGTTCTTCGGGTCCTGAACTTCCG
>ML805102.1:83098-119450 GCA_009831015.1 Picea engelmannii | reverse complement strand
TTGGTGGCCACCCGCCTATTCCACTTGGACCCACACCATTGTTTCTTTCAGTTTTTCAGTTTCCTTAATTGTAGCACAATTTACTATTTTTAGTAGTTCTTCGGGTCCTGAACTTCCGGAGCTGTTTTGAGGCCCTAAACGACATTTTTTGGGCATGAATGCTCAGGTGAATATGAGTTTGTTATGGACTCAATATTTTTTGTCAGCAGTGTATTCCTCGGATAGATATTTCTAACGATGTATCATGTGCGTCAAACGGAGATAGTATGCCAAAGTTACGACCCCAAGAAATTGATGTACCAATTTACCCCAACGCGGCCCATATTCTGGTGTTTCATCTCCTAGGGTTAGGTTTTTGGATGTTTAGGGTTTTCCATTGTTTCTCAGTAATATATAGGCCTTCGAGCCTCATTGTAACAGGCAGTTCAGAGGCCAGTAGCTGCCACATCTCTTCTCAGAGATAAGCTACCAGTGCCCTAGCTAGTTTATTTCCATTATGTCTGTAAGCATTTTTTCAGTCATTTGTTATTAATGAAATGAAGTCTTATTTCCATTGCATCTTTGCGTTTATGTGTATTTCTATATTTCATTGTGTTCCTACATAAATCCAGATCAGCCTTGCTCTGAAATAATGTGCCCCGAGTAATGGATCTGCTTTTGATAGAAAGAGCACTTACTAAACTTGGCATACAACTGATGCTCTCTCAGTACTTGCAATACCAGTCTTAAGTGATTTTCATGCTCCTCTTCAGACTTAGAATAGATAAGTATGCCATCTAGGAATACTATGAAAAACTTATCCAAATAATTTATGAATATGCCATTCATTAAGCACATGAAGATAGTTGGTGCATTGGTTAGTCCAAATGGCACCACTAAAAATTCATAATGCCCATACCTGGTCCTAAAGACTGTCTTATGAATGTCTTATTCCTTGATTCTTACCTGATGGTATCCTACCCTCAGGTCAATTTTTGAAAATATCTTTGCTCCCCTTAGCTGATCAAAGAGGTCATCAATTCGGGGTAGAGGATACTTGTTCTTTATAGTGTACTTGTTCAGCTGTCGGAAGTCAATACACATCCTCAAGGTTCCATCCTTATTTTTGACAAAAGTACTGGTGCTCCCCAAGGTGAAACACTTGGATGTATGTACCCTTTCTTCAATGATTCCTCCAACTGCATTTGTAATTATTTTAACTCTAGTGTGCTCATTTTGTAAGGTATTTTTGACACCGGGGCAGCTCCTGGCACTAAATCAATTGAGAAGTCTATCTCCCTTCTTGGTGGAAATCCGAGTATTTCTTGGAATACATCTTCAAATTCTTGTAGTACCGAGAAATCTTCGATGCTTGGCCCCTTTGTATTATCTGGCTCTTCCACATGAGCTGCATACAATTGACATCCTTTCCTAAAACATCTTTTTAGATGTAAGGCTGAAATCTCCCTTATAGAGATGGGTCTCGGAACTCCTTTCACAGTGCTCTGTTTTCCATTTCCATCAAGACAGGTAAATGTCTTGTTATGACAATCTAGGACAACTCGATTCTTGTCCAACCAATCCATTCCAATCAGAATATCATAAGACCCCAATGGTATAATATTTAGATCAATACTAGTATTCACGCCATTAAGACTTATGGAACAATTTCTGACATATCATGGATTCTTCTTTTGGTTCCAGTGGCTAACTGAACCAAACTTGCTTTTCCAAGTTTACTTTTATCCAAATGTAATCTATCCACTATCTTAGGCTCAATGTAGCAATGACTTGCTCCTGAATCAATCAAAATAGCAACAGGTTGATTTATGATCTTACCTTCCACCTCAGTCATATTGGACTGGTACTCTTCTTGCCGATCATCTAAAGCTGCATAGATTCTTCCCATATCTTCGACTGTTGTAGCCTCTTGGATATTGTGCACAGTCTTCACTCTATCTTTTCTATGTGGGTAATCCTTGTACAGGTGATCTTCCTTGCATCCCCAACATTGGATTGGTGGTCTTCCCCTTTTTCCCAAGGAATCTTCTTTCTTGAAATCTCCTTTAGCATACTGATCTTGATGATTCCTATTAGGCTCATTCCTATTGAAGGGAGGTTTGAATCCCTTCCTCCTCTGATCGGACCTCTCATTCTTCTTGTCCTTCCAAGATTTCTGCAGGGATTCTCTTCCCTAGCCTTGCTCATACAGGTATTTAGCCTTCCTGATGGCCTCAGTCAAGATCTTGGGTTCATCATACTTGATATTTTCCTTATAAAAGGTTGGCATTCCACTTAGAAATCTCTGTATTTTTACTTTCTCATCACCAATGAACCTGACATACTTTAACAATCCCAAGAACTTCTTCTCGTACTTTGCCATAGTCATGCTTCCCAACCTAAGTTCAAAGAACTCCTGCATTTTCTTTTCATAGAAATGCTCTGAGAGGTACTCCTTCTGGAAGTACTTCTTGAACTGCTTCCAAGTGATCCCACTTTCATTAACATGTTCCACTTGCTTCGGTTGGTCCCACCACATTGCAACTTTCCAGTGTAAATGGTAGGTGGAAATCCTGGCTTCCAGATTCGATGAATAATTATGCAACTGAAAATATCTCCAAAGTCCAAGCAACCATGCTTCGACATCATCTTCCCTTTCTCTTTCACCATCGAAGGTAGGTGGCTTGAGCTTCCTCAAATCTCTTTGCAAACTATCTACCTCTGGTTTCCTACTTTGGTGTCTAATAGGAGACACCTCTGGACTGCTTACGATATCTTCTGATGCATAAAACCTTCTTTCTGAGTAAGGAGGTGAGTGGTGTCCATGAGCTCTGTTATCACTTCGGGAATAACCAGCTCTTCCATGACCATTCATTCTTTCATGGCACCTTCCTTCTTCCTCTTGTCTTGATTTTAATCCCTTCTTCGTTTTCCTCTGCAACTGATTTAATCTCTGCAACACTCGAGCATTTATCTGACTTTTCTCTCTCATCAGTCTCTCATTGTCTGCTTTGTAGCTTTGCATTTCCATCTTCAAGCTTCTTACCATTTCTATTAATGTTTCTTTCTCTCCTTTTCCCTTGCGTCCATTGGACTCTGTCTTTGCCTTACAAACTCTGGTATTCTAGCCTTCGGCCTCCTTATCATGATTGGAGGCTCCCTCGCCTTCTTCCATTTCCTCAATACGCATCCTGAGTTGATGTGTTTAAACCCCTTAATTCTGCAAAATGGGCAAGCGACCATTTTGTTAGAATTATGCAGATGATAAACAAAATTTTCAAACCATGCTACAGGTCTCCTTCATTTTTGTTCGTGGAGATCATATCCCCATTCTCTGAAAATAACAGTGTCATGTTATCCTTGGCTGACACAGATTCTCATTTTGCGCAGGCACTTCCTTCAAACCACCTTCCCAGGTGACCATGACTAGAAACCGCGGCTAAATCCTTCCTTAGCACTTTTATGTCTCAAAGGCAACCAATTCGGCCCTTAGCCCTCCTTCCCTTAGGTCTCAATTTGCATATGACCACAACCATGACCCTGCGATTAGCTGAAAAAGTGCGTGTCCAGAGCTTCGGGACTTCGTAACTTTGGCCAGGACCAGATCAACGGTCCTCATCCTCTTTCACAATCAACGATCAAGATCCACTTCGGGACTCCGCGCTTCGGGAGTCTCAACTTTCCTCACTTGCCTCCTCTGGAAACTCTTTTACCCATAGTTCATGATCTGCCGACGGGCGTCCTCCCACAGATCAGCAGTTGTGAATCGCTTCGGCTCTTCGGGCTTCGAAAGTTTCAAAATTTCCTCCTGCACTTTCTCTCGGAGTGCTTTCACCCGAAGTCGATGATCCTTCGATGTCTGTCTTCTGGAATCAATGGTCGATATGTACTCTGGCCTTCGGGCCTTCAGGATTTCTCGACCCAATGCAACCTGTCACACCTTTCCCCTCCAGAGTGCCTAGTCTCTGGACTGCACGATCTGTCACCACGTGGTGAAATACTGGAAGCGGACACGAGGCCCAATCAAGCGGGTGACATGTGTCACATTCTAACTGACTTTTCAATACTCTAAATGCTCAAAAATTTCTGACACATGGCACACATTCCATGTGTCCACGTCACCCCAGGTGACGTCCGCAAGCCACGTCACTTCGAAAAATTCTAGGGTCCACATCACCTCTTGGTGATGTCATCGTGCCCCATCACTTTGGCTCTTCGGGCTTCGAGACTTCGGGAGTTTCCATAATAACACACTTCCAATTCTCTCGAACTCTGAATTACCAAACTAGCCAATGTGTCGCCATGTGTCCTCCTGGATCGGACGACTAAGATTCACTTCAGGTCTTCACCCAGAGTCCATGGATCTGCACTGCGTGTCCTCCTTAATCTGACGGTTGAGGCTTACTTCGGGTCTTCAGACTTCAGAAATCTCAAATTTCAAAACTTATCTAGCCCCATTGGCTTTTAGCCGAAGCCCTAGATCTGGTGATGCGTGGCTCTCGACAGATCGACAACCGAGATCCTTTCAAGTCTTCGTACTTCAGAGAAATCAACTCTCAACCTTCGCTTTCCCTGGAAGTGTGCGGATTTATACTACGTGTCCTCCTGGATCGGACGGCTGAGATTCACTTTGGATCTCTGGGGTCCGGAAATATCAGTTTTCAACTTCTCCTACTCACCTTTCCTGGAGTGCTTTCACTCGGAGCACATGATCGGTTGACGCGTGTCCTCCTATGGATCGATGGTCCCCATCTACTTCGGCTATACGGAATTTCGATGCTCAAGCCCTAACATGTCACATCACTACATGCCTTTCAATTTGCGGGGGCATGCATCGACGGTTTGGAGTAACCCACTTTTCGCCCCACAATTCTCCTGATGCTGACACGTAACCCCTTGGGGAAACAATGGTTTGGATTGCAAGATCGCCTTGGGAAATTATCTCCCATGCAACTTGGTTCCCCGCAATGCTTGACGTCCATTGATCTCTCTTTCTAATGGGATCCAATGGTTGTGACCTTAACCCTTGCTTCCTTTTCATCGGACAACCCCTGTTCACCTGTCCTATGATCCAACGATCTCAGATCTCTCCCGATCCTATAGTGGCGATCGCTCATGAATTTGAAGGGGACAGTCACGATCCTTCAAACCCATTACACGTGTCTCTGACGTTCTATCTCCTACGTAGATTCTGCAACGCCATTCCTCCTAAGCTTTTCAACTCCACGGTCAGAATTTGATCTCGACCCCGAGACTCTGACCAACAGACCCGGTCCATACCGGCCCGATGTTTCAACCAGAAGCTCTGATACCAAACTGTAACATACCCAGCCACCCACAGGTCGGGGCATGCTACCTTCAAGCCCTCCCTTGGACTTCTTTCTCTTACCGATACCTTCTTTTTAGTTTAAAGATGCATAAAAGAAAAGACTTTAACGACATGCACAACAGTAATCAGCAAGCATGCATGGTATAAAGATTCAATTAAACGATAATTAAATATACAATGAAAATACATTCATATACATGTAAATGATACCATAATAGAGAGAACTTATCTTTATGAAAGATGACACCAGTTGGCTGCAAACCAAGGACGTTCCATCCAACCGTAGACATCGTTCCTCCAAATCTCAACAGCAATGCCACCCCCAAGCCAGGGCTATGAATCCACAAGGATGGTTCCAGAGTGTACTTGGCTTCCCAAACCAGTCAACATCGAAGCTCTCATAGGCTTCCCATCTCTCACAGCAATCCAAGTACCCATCTCTCTTCTACCCAGCTTGCACCACTCGAGAGAATTGACCTCCACCCTTCTCTACCACGCAGTCCCTCAGTCATTCCTTCTCCTTATTCGGGCTCCAATGCAATTGGTCCAAAATATCAATGCTGGAACTCTCAGGACTCGCAGTTGTGAGCAACACTAGACACAGGCCAACGCATCTCAGACATGCGGCCTCAGGTCATGGCTGGATCACACCAGCGACCACTACAACCAACTATCTCGTGGCTAATCTTCAGTAGTTCGGCTCCCTTTCCCAAGCCAAGACGCGGATGAGGATGGATCAATGAATGGGTCAGTGGGTGCATGAAAGTGCGTGAGGGAAAATGAATGGATGTATAGGGAATCAGCGAACAAGCCATCAGTCGAACCCCCCCATCAGACCAGAGGTGGGTTTAAGTAACCTCATGGGAAATCAAGAACCTCCTGGCCTTCCCCAAGAAGCTCACGTAACCGATCTCCTCCCTTAGACAAAAAGGGGTAATTAGAATACAAATAAACACTTAGCCCCTCAAGCCCCCTCTCTTGTGGAATCATAGCCCCCTATGACTCTAGTCCTTGTCCGTCTAGCAGGAAACCATGTATTTATTATTGATAATGATAAAAACATTACATGTCTTGGGGCACACTGGCCTTTTAATAATTGTTTGGGCACTCTGGCCTCTCAGCATTGGGGGTTCAAAACCTGGGGTGTTACACAACTAAAATAGACCAAGTTAGAATGTGGATAGGAGTGCATTTAATAATCAATTTCATGTGTAAATGTATATAAAATCATGTATGCCCGTAGAGGAAGATACGATAGAGTGAGAGGAATGAGAGAACTTGCGAGTCTATTGTAATCTCCATGATCTGAATAATAAGACAACTAATTCTTATGCTTGGTGGACGTAGCCCAACGTTTGGGTGAACCACGTGAAATCCTTGTGTTTCTTATCTGTGTGATTGTTAATTATCATATGTGAATTTTTTTTTCCGCATTTTCAATTTCAACAAGTGGTATCAGAGCTAGTTAGAGGAGAGGTGTTGATGGCATCAAATTTTGGAGGAGCAGCAACATCTATGTGAGGTGCGTCAATTTCTACATTGTCGCAGGCCCTCCTCTGGAAGGGTGCAACATCATACTAGCCATACTTATCATGTGTGAAAGCCTGAACTCATCGCGGTCCAACTATGAGGTACAGTGTGTAGACCCTTTAAGAACGTCGCACTCCAGTTTCATCGAGAGGTGTGGTGACTCCCTTTAAAACAAAAGTCACGATCTTCGTTTTTTAAAAACATTCCCATGATTTTCTTCTTGGAAAATTTAAGGTATGGTTCTTTGGAAAAGTAAAGGTGGAGGAATTAAAAAAAAAAAGGTGTTTTTTAATCAAAAAGTGTCAAGTCACATGGGTGGATGTGTTTTAAAAGGTTTTTTTATGGAGTGAAAAATTTAAGGTATAAAGTAAATTAAAAAGGTTTTATGGAATATATAATTTTTTATTATTTTAAACCTTTTGTGGTTATCATTTAACCTTATTTATTAAGGATCCACATTTTCCATCCATTGGTTAAAGAGTCAAGTGTTATAAGTTGTGATTTGGGCATTAGGAGATTTTGTGCTAATGGCCTAGATGCAGAGTTTGAAGTTTGAAGTTGAAAAGTTCAGTGGTAAAAGAAACTTTGAGATCTGGAAGCTCAAGATGCGGGATTTACTGGTGCAACAAGAGTTGCAAAAAGCATTGGCAGGCAAGTCAAAGAAACCAACAACCATGATGAATGAGGAATGGGAAGATCTAGATGCAAAAGCTCTTAGTACCATTCGTTTATGTCTAGCGGATGATGTTTTGTTTAATACGTAGGAGAGGATACAACATCAGGCTTATGGAGCAAGTTGGAAAGTCTATATATGACGAAATCCTTGAAAAGTAGGATCTACTTGAAGAGACAGTTGTATAGTTTGCATATGAAAAAAGGTACAAAAGTTGTTGACCATTCAAATACTTTCAATACCCTTATAGTTCAATTGACTAGTATGGAAGTTAAATTCGAAGATGAAGATAAGGATATTACACTATTATGTTCATTGCCTGAGTCTTGGGATAATCTAGTCACCTCTATTAGCTTTATCCCAATAGATGCTTTAGATTATGACTCTGTGTGTGGGAGCTTTGTTGGTTGAGGAGATGAGGAGAAAATCTAGTCAAGAAACCTCAACTTCAGAGGCAATGCTGGTCAGAGGTCGAACTAAAGAGAATAATGAGAGAAGTTTTTATTGATCTAAGTCAAGACATAGAAAGGGTAAAGCAAAATGTTGGTACTGTGGCAAAACAGGGCATCTCAATAAAGATTGCTGGAAAAGAAAGGAATCTGAGGAAAACTCTACAAAGGAAGCAAATTTGGCTGTAACAAATTCAGGTATGACTGATCAAGTTTTATCTGTTTCTAGTAATTTACAATATCAAGAAGAATGGAAGTTAGATTCAAGTGCCTCCCACCACATGTTCTCACATAGAAATTGGTTCATTTCTTACGAATCTGTTGATGAGTGTGTAGTGTTTATGAGAAGTGGTATTCCCTGTAAAACTGTTGGGGTTGGTAGTATTAGAATCAGGATGTTCGGTGGTATTTTTAGGGAATTAACGAATGTTAGATATGAATTGAGCTTAAATCAAATTTGATTTCATTGGGAGTGTTGGATTTTTGTGGATATAAGTATACAGGTCAAGGTGGAGCACTCACATTGTCGAAAGGTAGTTTAGTAGTGATGAAGGCAACAAAGGTTGATAACCTTTATAATATGGAAGGGAGTACTAAAGTAGCATCCGAAGTGACAGATGTATCTTCTTGTTTATGGCAGAAGCATCAAGGTCATAAGAGCAAGAAAGAATTGCAGGTACTGGTAAGGGGTAAATCATTTCCAGACTTAAAATCTTTGTTTCTGAATTCCCGCTTGTTTTATATCTTTGCAAGTTATGATGGTGGTATAAAGGGATGTTGTGTGTGGGATCCTACTTCTCACAAGGTCATCATTGATAGAGATATAGTATGTATGGAACAACCAAAAGGGTTGATTCAAGATCGCAACGGTAAATTTGTTTGCATGCTAGAAAATTCATTGTATGGCCTATTGGTACCCAGGCAAATATACAAGAGGTTTGAATCCTTCATAGTGAGTCAGAATTTTTCAAAAGGTAGGAATGACTATACAGTGTATAGTACATTCACAATCTTGATGTTATTTTTTGATGATATGCTCAATGCAAGCCGAAGCATGGATAAAATCAGTAAGAAAATGACTCAGGTGGACAGGACAATTCAGATGAGGGATCAAGGAGCAGTAAAACAAATTATGGGCATGGAAGTACACAAAGATGGTAATGGTAAGTTGTGGTTGGAGATCAATATGAACATTGTAAAACCAGGCTTTATCCCTATTGCCTTCCATTATAAGTTTTCTTCAAGCATAGGTCTTGTCTATAAAGAAGAAAAGGTTATGTCTCGTGTAAGTTCAGTAGGAGGTCTGTTGTATGTGATGAAATGGTTAAGATCAGATGTTTCACATGCTAATGATGTTGTCAGATACGTGACATATTCAGGTGTTGCAATGAAATGGGTGCTTCAACGTTTGAGAAGCACAAATGTCACCTATAATGGTTACACTGAGATGGTATGTGATAATTGTAATGTATATTGTAATACACGTGTCTTGGATAGAAGGAGATCTATCACTAAATATGTCTCACAACACAATTGTGGAAGACATGTTGGAGGTGGAGTGACCCCTCAGGAAATCCAAACTCATGCAAGTCACATAGGCGAGATCATGAAACCAGTTTTATTAGAGACGTTGCAGTGGTGCTTGGCTTCTCTTGGCTTGCAGAAAAGGTGATGAACAAAAGGAAGGAGCAAGGTATCAGGTTAATTGTTGTCAAGGTGGATATTGTTGGGATTTGGTGACAACGAATTCCTCCAATGATGGATTTGGATCCTATTATTTTGCGTTGGTTGCAACTAAAATAGACCAAGTTAGAATATGGATATGAGTGCATTTAATAATCAGTTTCTTGTGTAAATGTATATAAATTCAAGTAAGCCCGTAGAGGCAGATACGACAGAGTGAGAGGAATGAGAGAACTTGCAAGTCTGTTGTAATCTCCATGATCTGAATAATAAGACAACTAATGCCTATTATTGGTGGGCGTAGCCCAACGTTTGGGTGAATCACTGAGAAATCCCTGTGTTTCTTATCTGTGTGATTGTTAATTATCATATGTGAATTGTGTTTTTCACATTTGCAATTTCAACAGCTCCATGAGAGATCTCTGCCTCCTTCCACCATTTGCCAATGTTCTTTTGAAAGGAAGGATGCTCCAGCCAAAATGCTTCGAATCTAAAAGGTATGCTTTTGGGCTGGCAATGATGGCAATGATGTCAAGTTACACGCATGTCAACCCATGGTCTGACCCATTGCATGCAAGGATTGTATCTTCTATTGTGAGACCTTTGATTAAGAGCAAGACTGAGAGCATGAAGCAATTAATTTCCACCCTCGGGCCTTCTAGGAAAGACTAGTACATGGAATTTCACAAGATTAATTAAACGTGCTTGCTAGAGATGATTTGAAGAAATATGTATACTTAAAATAGAGATGATTTGAAGAAATATGTATATTTATGACTTATGTTTTGTTGTTTTAAATAAGAACACTTGAAGATATATGTTTTGTTGTTTTCAAGTCAATTGGGTTTAGTTTGGATGGTTGAGAGGAATGATTGTTATCCTCCTTACCTGATCCAATTCTCATAAATAACATGATGAACTCATAATGAGTATTGTTGTAATGGCTTCAAGACTATATGTATTGGAAAGTTGTCTTTGATTCAATGGAATAGAAAAACAATTGCTTTTTAAAAGAAAGAAAAAAATATTCAATTGTTTTTTCCCAGAAAAACACTCTAAGGAAATTGTCATCAATACCGCTTGCTCACACAGTTATGATGCATGGTGCCACATTTTCAATTGTCCAGTTAGTTGGACCAGCGTTTCCAGCTGAACAAACAACTATCTTTCCTCTCTGGACATCATGGAAGCATCCAATGGAAATTGCGTCCTCTCTGGACATCATGGAAGCATCCAATGGAAATTGCGTCTTCAAAATAATAACGAGGAAATGGGTGAAATTGTTGGGTGAGAAGGACTAAGATCTATTTTCCTTGGGCACTCATTTCGTCGTACACTTGTAATTGGGCTTAATCTTCGATTTATGAAATCTCTCAGACAACTTATTGGTTGAAAATCAAACTTGAAAAAACAGTGGAGAAAAATTAATCAAACTTGAAAAAACAGTAGAGAAAAATTCACTTAAGTTGTATAATTTAGATTTGAACATGTAACCTTTTAGGAGGAAACACATGTTCTTAACCATTAGAACCACTCAATATATATTTATATATTTTGTGTAGTCTCCTCCACTTCTTTGCTATAACTCTAAACAAAGCCAACTGTTATTAATGCAACAAACCCTGAAACTCTAAGCTTTATTGGGGTTGAGGGTTCATGTGATAGGCTTATTATTGGGAAGAAAAGGGGTTGAATTTTGAACCATCCAACTACAAATTTTCCGATAACCAAGGATAATAAACAGACATATATGGCAGTTGTGTTCAGGGAAGTGAGTTCAGTCGGAGATGACGATTAAAAAGATCACATCTATGAATTGTGCAGGGTTCTACCAGTCATGGGTAATTGTCATTCACACTATTTAGGAGTACCTGGGTTCACATTTATTCTTACGTTAGTATAACTACTATGTGTACCATATGCTCTACTGTTCGCTGCAACTGTCAACGAATATGAAGTAATTCGAATCTCTCTCACTAGTTTGTCACATGCGCAACTGTCAACGAATATGAAGTAATTTGAATCTCTCTCACTAGGTTGTCACATGAAAAACGAAATCCCTAAGTAACATGGCATGGGGTGAATAATAACCAGCTTTCTAAGCAGCATTGAATGTTGAGGCAAGTAGTATATATAATATATATATATGAAAACAATCCTACTGTATATATATCAACAACAGCGGCATTTAAGTTTGCCTAACATGCTGTTTATTGATAGTTAGAGGCAACATTTAAGCTTGCCCAGCAAACTAGTTATTGATTGTCATGTCCTTGGTACTCTAGTTATTGATTGCCATGTTCTTAATACTCTGATTTTTTTAAAGAGTAATCAAGCAAATAACCAGCTTCCTAAACAACATTGAATGTTGAGGCAAATAGTATATACACCACATATATATATATATATATATATATATATATATATATATATATATATATATATATATATATAAACAATCTGACCGCAGCATTTAAGCTTGCCTAACATGCTGTTTATTGATAGTCATCAGCAGCATTTAAGCTTACTTTGTTGCTTACTCAGATGCTTATGGATCAACAGATGCAATTCCAACTACTGAGTAAACTCAATCAATTGGTTCAACAAGTGCACTTGGGTCAATTAGGTAGGTCCACTTCTCGATCTTGATATGATGGAACCAGATCTGTAGGGTGGGCGGCTGGAACAGGATATAGGACAAGCTATCGAATTTGCTCTGTCTCTAAATCTGGTTCTCGGCCTGGAGGAAGCAATGCTGGTAGGCAAAGTGATGCCTGTGCTTTTCACTGGCTCATAAATGAACATGCTGTTTATTGATAGTCATCAGCAGCATTTAAGCTTGAGCTTGCCCAGCAAGCTAGTTATTGATTGCCATGTCCTTGGTACTCTGATTTTTGTAAAGAGTAATCAAGCAAAGAGGGAGTGACAGCATTGCTGCCAGTGGGCTCATAAATGTTTTCTTACTACTTTAAAGTTTAATAATAATGAAATACCATATGGCATTTTAATATTTTCTTAATTTTTCAATTTAATAAAATATATACTTTTAGCCCTGGAATTTGACGTTCTGTAAAACTTAAAACTTTCTTATTTGACTTTGAGAATATATTTGACAGTTGGTCACAAAATTGGCACATTAAAAGTTAAGAGGAAAGATTTGACGTTCAACAATTTACGTAACTCGCCAAAAATTTTAATAGTTGTACAGGTAAAGTCTAGATTTCATTCAATCATGATGGGAATGGAGTCGGTGAAAGTGGGTTGTTGGTTTCGACTTTTAAGGAGTCGGTGAAAGTAAAAGGATGTAACACCAATCTTTCGGCCTTCATGTTGTGTTATATTTTTTATTTTTTTTTATTTAAAATTAAAAGAAAAATTAAAGGTGACGAGATATCTTAAAATTTTAAGGTTATTGTAGATCTCTTAAATTTTAAGGTTATTGAAGATAAGATTGATATTTGAAGTTCATATTGGAATTATAAAATTATGACTTTTTATTAAAATACTTTTTTATTAATATATTTAGAATTTTAAATCATTTTTTTAACATATTTAAAATTTTAATTTTTCATCATTTTATATTTAAATTTTTTTAATGTATTTAAAATAAAATAAAAATTTAAAACTTAAATTTTTTTTTTTTAATTTAGAGATAAACATAATTTTTTAAGGTGATATTGAGGATTATAAACTATATTATCATATGGTTAAAAGTTAAAGATTGAAACATGAAATTCTTGGTGATAGTAGAATTATAAACTATAATTCATTGGTGATATTAGAATTATAAACTATATTATCATATGGTTAAAAGTTAAAGATTGAAACATGAAATTCTTTGACATTTTTCAATAAAAAATTGTTTAACAAGGTTAAATGTTAGAGATATATTTTTTTTAAATAATTATGAAATAAATGACAACAATATTTTGCCATCATAAAATTGTAATATCAAAGTAACACATAGTAGAAATTCTTCTTTACATTGCCCTCTACCTACAACAATATTAGCCTTCTGGTACATACAACAATTGTAAACATCACTCCATCCATGGACATATAACTTTATATACACAATTCAATGTTCATGAGATCAACACTACTACAACTAGCATCATCACACAATTTACAACAAAATAAGAAGAACATCACCACACACAACTCACTCAACTTTACTTCACAAAATATGTAATTACAATAAAGCTCTTGGCCTTCTTATAAAATCACAAAGATACTTAAGCTACCAAGTCAAAGCCTTCACCCATTTCTCGTCATTACGAAGTGCTCTTGTAGTGTTCCCATTTTTTGTATTTATCATCTTAGATTGTCAATGTGTCTTCAAACAATTAGTCAATTTTTGGCCTAATCCTTCAACAATCTCATAATTATTAAGTAGGCATCCCTTCATCTCCCAAATTTATTAATGTTTCATCCCATTCACTGCTAAGGTACATGTTATTTATCTTAAATAAAATCTCATGGTCTTTGAACAACATAACCACCTCAATTCACTTCCTTCTTGTGGGAAAATTATTTTTTCCTTACAAAACAAGTAGATTGGGATGAAGCAAATTTAATTTTTTTTTTAATGATTTGCGATAAGAAAATTTACTTATTATTTTTAAATGATTTAAAATAATAACAAATTTATTATATAAACTAATAACAACATAAAAAAAATTATCAATAAAAAAAAATTTTAATAAAAATAATTATCAATAAGAAAAAGGTAAAAATAAACTTATATAAGAGAATTTAAAATTATAGTAAAAATAAATAAAATGGAAAAATTCTTTAAAGACATTTTTAATTTCCAATAAAATTTTATAAATAAATTTGTTCATTCATTAACTTATTCTCTTAAAAAATGAATATATATATATATATATATATATATATATATATATATATATATATATATATCATTCTTGAAATCACAAACTCTTTGATTAATTTATTCATGATCATAAAAAATTCAGCATTAATTTTTTTGTTTTTGAAATATTTAAATGTTTTGAGTGGACATCGTGGTGCTACTTTTAATGGTGCAAATTGACTATGCTTGGAAATCTCAAATAATAGATATACATATTATTGAAAAGCCAAAATTACCAAGCAGATAATTAAGGAACACTAAAAACAAAAAAGATCAAAATTGAAAGCTCATATTACATTAACCTGCCACATTTTGCCAGTTACCATATATAACATTACAAGTTTTATTATAGAAACAATGTCACATGTCGTAGAACCCCTCTCACAACATTTTTGTGGGGCCATGAATGCTAACAAGTTTTTAGTAGTGAGGGTTTCATAGATTCCAAAGAGGTAGATATCATAGTGTTTTTGTGGGGTTATGATAATTTGGATTATATTGAGAACGAAATGAATATATATAAACATAGAGAGTATAACAATACAATGAAATTCAATTTTTATTAATGAATAAAATAGTAGACATTGTAGAACACAAATTGGTTAGAATGGTGATATCTTATCTCTAAAGAGAAAGAGATGTTAATTACTCTCATTTGCAAAAAGTTGATTACAAAGAGGTCAAAAAGAGTCTTTTATCATGAAGCCTAAAAGACAAAGAGGAAAAAACCCTAAACCCTAGAAGATGAAACACGAAAAGTATTATGGGCCTCAAGGTGGTTAGTTGATACGTCAAATTCCCAAGGGCACAACTTTCTGCTAGCTGAATATATCCCTAAGTTTTTATTTGTACTAATCATATTGAAATGTTTTGATATCCAAGATTTATAGTGATTGATAATTCCAAAGTTTATAACGTCCCTGTCGCATGTATTTGTGTTGAAATGTATTGACACTTTTTTCGAGATGCTTCAACAGGCCTGACAACTTAAATGTTTACATGATGCGAGGTCCTCCAACAGGCCTGACATCTTAAATGTTTGCATATCGCGAGGTCCTTAGAAACCCTGATAGCCTTAAATGTTTATCTATACACGCTTCTCAGAGTACATTTTTCCTCGAAATTTTCCATACAATGTTGCAGTGATTTTGCATAGTGTTGGTGTCCACCGCCAGTTGAATAGGCATTGTATGTTTCATCCTTCTTCTACCTTTGCAATGCAATTTTGTCATCGTTGAAGCTACATACATTGTTTACTGGTTCGGTGAGTGCTTCTTCTTTGCTGGTTCGTGGGTTGTTGCTTGTTGTTGTTTCATTCGTGATTCGACCTGCGCTTCTGCATTTCATCATTTCGGAGTAAGTTTCCATGCCATAGTTTCATTTTCTATTCCTTCTTTGTTGTTCAATTTTTGCAATTTGCAAGTAAGAATGTTTGCTTATTTGTAGTGGCATGGTCATCGTATGCTTCCGTTTCCTTCTGTGCTTCAGCTGAAATTTAGTAATCATTGGAGATACATATGTTGTTCACTGGTTTGGTGTTTCTTGTTGGTTCGTTGGTTCGTGGGTTGTTGGTTGTGTTTGTTTGGATCAGTTTTACGCTTTGGGGGCCTGGGGGTGCAGTTCGACCTGTTCGTGCTTTCTCGTTGGTTTGGTGCTTGTTGTTTCCTTTTGTTTGATTAGGCCTTGCAGGGTTAGGGTCCAGCGCCGGTGGTTGGAGCTGGTTTTTTTTTTTGGATTATTATTGTTTTTTGGGGTGCTTTATGGTGTTCGTCCCCTGCACCCACGAGTCGAAATGCAATTGTGTTATTTTCCCTGTCTACCGAGGTCGATAGTTGTTCTGCTATGAGATTTTGTTGGTGCTTCAGTGCTGGCATGAAAGAAAATAGTTGCATGCAAAATTATTTGAGAATTACATGTGAAATTGCAATATCTGTTGTTTTTTTGTTAGAATAAAGCATATGCAAGCTACATTTATAAACCATGTATGGTCAGATGTGCCCATATGACATTACATGTTCTTTTTCCTCTACACAAACTGGTGTGCGCACGATACAATTTATGTTGTACTTGAGATATGATATGTACAACAAAGATTTTGCAAGATTATATTTCGATGTCTGGAAGCATGTCTGGGTAGTTTTCCACGGAAAACCAAAATCTTGTATCATGGGCACAAAATTCTATGTAGAGGATAAAAAACACGTATTTCCATCGGTGGAAGCATATCTGGATAATTTACCACGGAAAACCATAAATCGTTTAGCTACGACCGTGCAATTTCGTGATATTTTGTGGCTTGTAATATATTTTGGGCAGGGAAAAAATAATTACACATTTACAGCTATGGATGGAGAAGCGCAAAGGTTCATGTTTTTGCCTATCTTTTAGATTGTTCGTTGAGTCTCTTTTACTATATGTACATATTGTTTGTTCTCCGATGCATACCAGCTTCCATTCATGTTCGTTGTATTTTGTGTGTTCCCACATTGAAACAAACATAATAGCTGGAGAAAACGACAGAGTCTTGGCTGCATCGGTTCAACAGGATATAGAAAGGTGCATGCTTGTACTATTATTTCATATTGCGTTGTTTTGTATTTCATTTATTGTCTGTAAATGTGTTCACCTGGTTTATTATATGTACATGTTGCATGTCTTCCTACATGGTAACTTATCTTCATTACATGCCTCCCTGCATACTAACCTGCTTCATGTCCATTGTGTTTTCACTGCATTGCTACATTTAAACAAACAAAATGGTTGGAGATGACGATGGGCTCTTTCGTGGGTAAATATCCATGTTTCTCTTTCTTTTACATGTCTGTCTTAATTATAAGTTATCTTCATTACATGCCTTTTTGCATACTAACCTACTTCATATCTGTTGTGTTTTCATTGCATTGTTGCATTTAAACAAACAGAATGGGTGGAGAGGACGATGGACTCTTTGGCGGGTAAATAGACCTGTTTCTCTTTATTTTAGATGTTTGTCTTCATACTAACTTGCCTTCATGTCCATTGCATATTTGTCATTGCTACCTTGGAAAAAAAAGGTTGGTTGGACAGGAAGATGAATTGTTTTGTGCAACAACAGAGGGTTCTATGGTACAATCTTCTAAAAGGTATACCAACTGTGTTAGTAAATTAAATATACAAATCAAGTGGGGGCATATAATATTAGACTTGAAAACAATGTCTTGGAAGCAATGGGCCTTTCTGTCCTCCCTATCTCTACTTTTTCCATTTTCTATTATCGCTTTTGTTTTCTAATTCATCTTCTTAGTGTTCTTTCGGAAAACGCCTTGGTGCACCGGTTAGCGAACTAACAGTTTCACATCTATGGTCGCGCTTCTACCTTATTCCATAGTTACCCACTTTGTCGATTGTGGATGTCGGTCTGGTAGGTTCCATATTTCTCCCCTGGCTTCCGGGGGTCCGCGATATAGAGATTGGTCATGGTGCCCCGCCCTCATGCCCTGTTTATTGTTAAACATTTTTCCAGTTAAAAAAATCATATGCATATAATTTTACGGTTATTTAGTCCTTCTGATGGACAGTATACAATGCATATGCTTTTTTAGTCATGATGTTCATCTGCACATGCTTGCATCAAAAAAAGTTAGACTAGTGACATGGGCATGAACAGTTAGTCATCCCAGACATCAGCAGACCGACAAGGCCAAAGGTAAAGATGCATACGCTCTTCTCTTACTATGTTTACCAAACAAATATCCTTGGATATATATTCATTTATGGCATGGTGAATATGCTAATGTCATCTGCAATACATGGTTTGCAGTTCACAAGAAGTATCAAAAAGTATAAGCGAGATGCCGAACATGTCACATGTTCTGCACACTAAGAGGTGTGGTTGAAAAACTTAGGCTCCATAGTTAATTGAAGCTATGCGTGTACTTGTATATTTATGCTAGTGAAAGAAGAATACAAAAAAAAATGCACACTACCATTCACTTTAGTTTTCTTGTTCAAAAATTGTCACCAGGTCTAGAGTTGTAACATCCAAAGTACTATCAATAGAGGGCTTGAAAAACCGTCGAACTGGACAAGTGTTCATTGGGGACATAATGGTCGTCTATAGCACCTACTTGGACAATGCAAACAAAACTAGATCCATTATGCGTGCTGACATGACAGACAAGGAGGCCATGATGACAGTGACATTGACTATTCCTTCACAACTTGTCCAGAAACATGTAGAAAAGATATTGTCGGGTAATGGGATATCCATTACAAATTTTAATATATTTCCCAAAACAGTATATGACCGTGGTGATTGTGATCAAATCATTTTTCTCAACGAAACAAGCATTGTGGAAAAAAATTCCGTTGTTTGTTCAAAATATCGTTTCGTCTCGGACTCGACTATCAACCAACTTGCATAGAGCATTGATATTTAACCAATCAGAACAATTGGCGCAACTGTCACACTGGCGAGAAAACTTGGCTCACAAAACATTCTCCATATAAAGGATGCAGAGTTGGACAATGACAAGGCAATGGTACCGCTTTTCATATTCAGTTTTGTCCTTTACTTTCACATGTGTATGTATCTTGGGTAAGTTACACAAATAGTGCATTGTTGCATGTTGCAGCTGCAATTGTTCGATACGTATTCAAATTGTTTTTCATCAATGGAGCAGTAATTGCATAAAGGGAAGATTCCACTTATGCTCTTCAAAAATATAACAAAGAAAAGGGATGTTAGAGAAAGGATCTTTCGGACAACTCAGACAACATTTGTAACAGAGTTGTGAGCAGATATAGTACAAGATCTGAAGAAACTATCTATCTCTACAACTGTTGTGCGTATACATCCACAAAATCATCCTCACTTTTCTTATACAAATAGCCTTCAACAAATTTCTGCGCCCTGCTTTATTTTATTTTATTTTTTTAAGAGGAGGGGGGCGGGGGGTGCAGTTGTGTATTATATTGTTCAATATATTAATTCCTATGCTTGCATTCCTAGGTTGAAGGTGTTTTAGTTGCATCCAATGTGTACTCGACCCCATTTGAACCTGTATGTGCGAAATGAAACTCTCATGCTTCTTCCTCCGCTTTGATAAGTGATAATATGATTGATTGTCTGCGATGTGGTGAAAAATGTCTATATATATATGGACATTGCGTCAATGCTTCTATCTGAACCGTGGGCAACACAATCGTGCATTGTACGGTTAGGCAGCCTCTGTTACAAAATGTGCTTCCTAAGTTGGCAGAATTGTCATATGAAACGTATCTACAAAAAAAGGCAAGCAATGTCTACATGTTGCGGGACCTTCAGACACACAACAAATTCACCTTAAATGAGGACAATGCAATTTTTCATATCGGCTGAAGAAGGGAAAATATATATATATATCAAACTTTGGCAAGAAATGAAAATACTTCATGTGTCTCTGTAATATTTCTTCCTCGTCCAAATGAATGTTCGTCAGACTCGGCTAGTTGGGATTGCATGCGCATAAGATTGTTCAGTCCAAAAAACGGGAAGCATGGCAACAAACCCCATATATCCCATGGCCCTAGTTATTTTCTACTGGGAACATATACCAGATGCAAGATAAAACGAATGCGGCGATGTCTTTTCTTTGTATATCAAATTGTTTGATGCAAAGGTCAATGCGTCCTGCTCTATGGAACCTTGTGGGAACTTGCTTGCAGCCTGTTTGAAGTTTATTTGGTTCTTGGTTGTGTGCTTTGTCTGTCAATTTTTATATCGTGGAAATCTGTCTATTGTTTGGAGGACATGGAACAATAGAATTGAATTTTTTAGCCAGCTAGCCCGCAAATCCGAATGATAATTTTTATGGCGTTGTGACGCAAATGTAGTATTGGCTTGTTTTAGCATTTTTCCTTGATCGATGAACTTGGTAAAATTAATCTCCTGGAATAATTTGAAATCAATGAATATACATTGTGTGAAGTGAAATCGTGCTATCATATCAACAAGAGGCCCTTAAAATTCAAATTGGTTGTTGTTTTAGCATTTTTGCTTAATCGATGAACTTGGTAAAATTAATCTCCTGAAATAATTTGAAATCAACGAATATATATTGTGCGAATTGCAATTGTGCTATCATATCAACAAGAGGCCCTTAAAATTCAAATTGGTCGGTGTTATGCTTGCGGTGATAGAATTTTAAAAAACTTTCTTTTGTTTCCTTCATTTTTTTAAAAATAAGTGATTTAACATCCTTTGATAATTTTATGTAATTCAATTGTACAATATCAATATTTAATATTAATAATTTAGTATTTGAAAATAATGTTTTTAGATAATGTTAGTATGATGACCATTTGTAAACAATCACAATCTTGAGCTCGCCAGTCCTGGAGTCCTTCTATCAATTTGTATGTCGTGGAACTCCGAGTGTTGTTTGGAGGACAAAGGACAATAGAAGTGCAATGTTGAGCTAGAGATCCCGCAAATCCGTCTGTCAATTTGTATATCGCAGAACTCTGGGTGCTATTTGTAGGACACAGAACAATAGAGGCTCAATTTTGAGCCCGTCAGCCCGAGAACCCACGATCCAAAAAGTGGCTAAGTATGGAATGACGGATCCATACATGCTCTATAAAATCTCATGTCCATAATTTATAAAAGTACATGTTTACTATGTATTGCTCGTTTCTCGAAATATTTGTAGGTGTGGAAGTTGGCAGATGCACGTGTTCATATTTCCACTTGCTTTTATATTAGCCCGACCAAATTGTACAAACTTTCTTGTCTAATAAAATTCTGCAATATCAATATTTAATATTAATAATTTAGTATTGAAAATAATGTTTTTAGATCATGTTATATAGTTGATAGGGATTAACATCCATAAACAATGGAAATCTTGAACCCGCCAGCCCTGGGGTCCATCTGTCAATTTGTATATCGCGGAACTCTGAATGTTGTTTGGAGGAAACAAAAAAATAGAAGTGCAATGTTGAGCCAGCCAGCTCACAGGTCCACTTGTCAATTTGTATATCGTATAATTGTGGGTGCTATTTGTAGGGCGTGGAACAATAGAGGCCAAATTTTCATCCCGAGAACCCACGATCCAAAAAGTGGCCAAGTATGGAATGTGGGATCTGTACATGATCTATCAAAATTTCATATCCATACTTTATAAGAGTACATACTTAGTATCTATTACTTGTTTTTCGGAAAACTTCTAGGTGCGGAAGTTGGCGGATTCACGACTTCAGATTTCACTTACTTTTATATCACCAGCCCGATCGACGGCTTCCCCGTTTGATATTGTAATAAACGAATATAAACTGGCCCAAGTCCAATTGTGTTATCACATCAACACGAGGCCCTTAAAATTCAAATAGCCCGCAAGTTCGCTTGTCAATTTGTATATCGCATAAATATGAGTGTTATTTGTAGGGCTCGAAACAACAGAGGCCCAATTTTGAACCCGCCAGCCCGAGAACCCATGATCCAAATAGTGGCTAAGTATGGAATGAGGGATTTGTATATGCTCAATAAAATCTCATGTCCATAGTTTTTAGAAGTACATATTTAGTATGTATTAGTTGTTTCCTCCGAATGTTGTTTGGAAGACACAGAACAATAGAAGTGCAATGTTGAGTGTGCCAGTCTGCAAGTTCGCCTGTAAATTTGTATATCGCGGGACTCTGAGTGCTATTTGTAGGATGCAGAGCAATAGAGGCCCAGTTTTGAGCTCGCTAGACCGAGAACCCGCGATCCAAAAAGTGGCCAAGTATGGAATGTGGGATCCGTACAAGCTCTATAAAAACCTCATGTCCATACCTTATAAGATTACATACTTAGTATGTATTACTTGTTTTTCAGAAAACTTCTAGTTGCGGAAGTTGGCGGATTCACGACTTCAGATTTCAATTACTTTTATATCACCAGCCCGACCGACTGCTTCTCCATTTGATATTGTAAGAAAAGAATATAAACTAGCCCAAGTCCAATTGTATTATTACATCAACACGAGGCCCTTAAAATTCAAATAGTCCACAAGTCCGCTTGTCAATTTGTATATCACAGAAATCTGGGTGTTATTTGTAGAGCACGGAACAACAAAGGCCCAATTTTGATCCCGCCAGCCCGAGAACCCACGATCCAAAAAGTGGCTAAGTATGGAATGAGGGTTGCGTACATGCTTTATAAAACCTCATGCCCATACTTTATAAAAGTACATTTTTGGTATGTATAACTCATTTCTTGGGAAATGTTTTAGGTGCGGAACTTGACAGATACACATGTTTATATTTCCACCCATTTTTATATCAGGAGCCCGACCGACCTCTTGCCCGTTTCATATTATACAAAATTTTTGGAATGCAAGTTTCTGAATACACGAGTTTTTCTTTGAAATAAGATATTTCACATCCTTTTATAATTTTATGTAATTAAATTGTACAATATCAATATTTAATATTAATACTTTAGTATTGAAAATAATGTTTTTAGGTAGTGTTAGATAGTTGATAGGGATCACCATCCATAAATAATCGCAAGCTTGAGCATGCCATCCCTAGAGTCCATCTGTCAATTTGTGTATGGCGGAACTCCGAGTGTTGTTTAAACGACATGGAACAATAGAAATGCAATGTTGAGCGATCCAGCCCGCAAGTCCGCCTATCAATTTGTATATCGCAGAACTCTTGGGTGCTATTTGTAGCTCACGGAACAATAGAGGCCCGATTTTGAGCCCGCCAGCTCGAGAACCCACGATCCAAAGATTGGCTTAAGTATGGAATACGGGAACAATACATGCTCTATAAAATATCATGTCCGTACTTTCTAAAAGTAGATATTATGTATTACTCGTTTTTTCGAAAAATTTCTTGGTAAGGAAGTTGGCGGATTCACGTATTCGGATTTCACTTACTTTTATATCACCAGCCCAACCGGCCAACCGCTTCCCTGTTTCATATTGTACAAACCTTCTTGTCTAATTAAATTGTATAATATCAATATTTAATATTAATAATTTAGTATTGAAAATAATGTTTCTAGATAATGTTAAATAGTTAATAGGGATTAGCATCCGTAAACAATCGCACTCTTGAGGCCACCATCCCTGGAGTTCGTCTGTCAATTTGTATATCGTGGAACTCCGAGTACTATTTGTATGACACGAAACAAAAGGAGTGCAATGTTGACCAAGCTAGCCTGCAGGTCCGCTGGCCAATTTGTATATCGCGGAATTCTGGATGCTATTTGTAGGCCACGGAACAATAGATGCCCAATTTAGAGCCCGCCAGTCCGAGAACCCACGATCCAAAAAGTGGCTAAGTATGGAATGCAGGATCCGTACATGATCTATAATATCTCATGTTCATACTTTATAGTACATATTTAGTGTGTATTACTCGTTTTTCAAAAAAATTCTAGTTTCTCTTTTCTCTCTACTTTCCCTTTCTTTACTTACTCATTTTTCAGAAAATGTCTATGTGCGGGATTTGGCGGATTCGCGTCTTCAGATTTTCATTGTTACTTTTATACCACCAGCCCGACCGACTGCTTCCCCGTTTCATATTGAACACAATACACCATTGTTTTACGTGGAAACCCAAAGTGGGAGAAAACCACATAATGTTTTTTCTTATATGTCTTAAAGAATTGCATTCATTGGAAGCACCAACTTCCTTTGTTTTCCAGCTGCAACTGGAAGGAGGTTCCAACCCCCTTGTTTCTCAAGCTACAACCTGAAGGAAGCTCCAACTCCCCTATTCTCTGGCTACAACCGGAAGGAGGATACAACCCCCTATGTTCTCTGACTACAACTGGAAGGTGGCTACAACCACTTGTCCTTGCCCAACCCAACTGCCCTGAAGTAGAAGTAGAATGATGGAACCATTGTCAGACTATCATTGTGAGATATACAGTTGTAAACCTGTACCAATAAACCTAAACCATGCATCAACCTGTACCTCAACCTGTAATCAACCTGTACCACAGACAAGTGCATCATCCATGCACCAACCTGTACCAAAAAACATGTAATCAACATGTACCATAAACAAGTATATCCAACCATGTACCAAGTATGTACCAATCATGTGTCAACTACTTATCAAGTATGACTCATCAATATGTACCAACATCATCAACTATACACCTCATGTATGTGCCAACTCATCAACTACTTGTCTCAACCATGTACCCAACATATACCTCAACCAAAATCCCTCATCAATATCATCATCCAAATATGATTTGTAACTCTGTAATACACCTAGTGTATATGATCACATACCTGCAAACCTTCCTTAACTTTAACAACAAGAGACTAGCATTTTCATCAAACTTTTCTTTAGTCTCACATGACTAGTTTTGGATTAGTCAACAACCCTAACTTGAAATAATAATAACTATGTACCTGTAATGAATAAAGATATGAAACTGATACACAATGTTCTTCAGTGTGTTTGAAATTCCTCCAGGTATCACTACTTGGAACCTTTCATAAAAGGATTTATAGCAAAAATGGCATACCTTGCTAAATTCTGGCTTATTCTAGAGAGTGACCTTGTAGAGCGTGCCCCGCACAAAATATTTGTTCAATCGATCTGAACATGTTACACAACATACTAAAGACTATACTCTAACAAAAAATTTGGTCTTACTAAATTTGGATATGTTAGATATGATGACCATTCGTAAAAAATCGCAATCTTGAGCCCGCCAGTCCTGGAGTCCTTCTGTCAATTTGTATGTCACGAAACTCCAAGTGTTGTTTGGAGGACACAGGACAATAGAAGTGCAATGTTGATCTAGAGAGACCGCAAGTCCACCTGTCAATTTGTATACCACAGAACTCTGGGTGCTATTTGTAGGACACAGAACAATAGAGGCTCAATTTTGAGCCCGCCAGCCCGAGAACCCACGATCCAAAAAGTGGCTAAGTATGGAATGACGAATCCGTACATGCTCTATAAAATCTCATGTCCATACTTTATAAAAGTACATGTTTACTATGTATTGCTCATTTCTCGAAAAATTTCTAGGTGTGGAAGTTGGCAGATGCACGTGTTCAGATTTCCACTTGCTTTTATATCACTAGCACGACCAAATTGTACAAACTTTCTTATCTAATTAAATTTTGTAATATCAATATTTAATATTAATAATTTAGTATTGAAAATAATGTTTTTAGATCATGTTATATAGTTGATAGGGATTAACATCCGTAAAAAATGGAAATCTTGAACCCGCCAACCTTGGGGTCCATCTGTTAATTTGTATATTGCGGAACTCTGAGTGTTGTTTGGAGGAAACAGAACAATAGAAGTGCAATGTTGAGCCGGCCAGCTCGCAGGTCCACTTGTCAATTTGTATATCACGAAATTGTGGGTGCTATTTGTATGGCGTGGAACAATAGAGGCCCATTTTTTAGCCCGAGAACCCGCGATCCAAAAAGTGGCCAAGTATAGAATGCGGGATCGGTACATGATCTATCAAAATTTCACATCCATACTTTATAAGAGTACATACTTAGTATATATTACTCATTTTTCAGAAAACTTCTAGGTGCAGAAGTTGGCAGATTCACAACTTCAGATTTCACTTACTTTTATATCACCAGCCCAACTGACCGCTTCCCCATTTGATATTGTAATAAATGAATATAAACTGGCGCAAGTCCAATTGTGCTATCACATGAACACGAGGCCCTTAAAATTCAAATAGCCCGCAAGTCTGCTTGTCAATTTGTATATCGCAGAAATGTGGGTGTTATTTGTAGGGCATGAAACAACAGATGCCCAGTTTTGAACCCGCCAGCCTGAGAACCCGTGATCCAATTAGTGGCTAAGTATGGAATGAGGGATCCGTACATGCTCAATAAAATCTCATGTTCATAGTTTTTAGAAGTACATATTTAGTATGTATTACTCGTTTCCTCCGAATGTTGTTTGGAAGACATAGAACAATAGAAGTGTAATGTTGAGCGAGCCAGTCTGCAAGTTCGTCTGTAAATTTGTATATCGCGGGACTCTGGGTGCTATTTGTAGGATACAGAGCACTAGAGGCCCAGTTTTGAGCCCGCTAGACCGAGAACTTGTGATCCAAAAAGTGGCCAAGTATGGAATGTGGGATCCGTACAAGCTCTATAAAAACCTCATGTCCATACCTTATAAGAGTACATACTTAGTATGTATTACTCATTTTTCGAAAAACTTCTAGCTATGGAAGTTGGTGGATTCACAGCTTCAGATTTCAATTACTTTTATATTACCAACCCAACCGACCGCTTTTCCATTTGGTATTGTAAGAAATGAATATAAACTAGCCCAAGTCCAATTGTGTTATTACATCAACACGAGACCCTTAAAATTCAAATAGTCCACAAGTCCGCTTGTCAATTTGAATATCACGGAAATCTGGGTGCTATTTGTAGGGCACGGAACAACAGAGGCCCAATTTTGATCCCGCCAGCCTGAGAACCCGCAATCCAAAAAGTGGCTAAGTATGGAATGAGGGTTGCGTACATGCTCTATAAAATCTCATGCCCATACTTTATAAAAGTACATTTTTGGTATGTATAACTCATTTCTTGGGAAATTTTCTAGGTGCAGAACTTGATGGATACACGTGTTTGGATTTCCACCCATTTTTATATCAGCAGCCTGACCGACCTCTTGCCCGTTTCATATTATACAAAATTTTTGGAATGCAAGTTTCCGAATACACGGGTTTTTCTTTGAAATAAGATATTTCACATCCTTTTATAATTTTATGTATTTAAATTGTACAATATCAATATTTAATATTAATACTTCAGTATTGAAAATAATGTTTTTAGGTAGTGTTAGATAGTTGATAAGAATCACCATCCGTAAACAATCGCAAGCTTGAGCATGCCATCCCTGGAGTCCATCTGTCAATTTGTGTATGGCGGAACTCCGAGTGTTGTTTGAATGACACAGAACAATAGAAATGCAATGTTGAGTGATCTAGCCCGCAAGTTTGCTTGTGAATTTGTATATTGCGGAACTTTTGGGTGCTAATTGTAGCTCACGGAACAATAGAGGTCCAATTTTGAGCCTGTCAGCTCGAGAACCCACGATCCAAAGATTGGCTTGAGTATGGAATACGAGAACAGTACATGCTCTATAAAATCTCATGTCCGTACTTTCTAAAAGTAGATATTATGTATTACTCATTTTTTCGGAAAATTTCTTGGTAAGGAAGTTGGCGGATTCACGTATTCAGATTTCACTTACTTTTATATCACCATCCCAACCGGCCGACTGCTTCCCCATTTCATATTGTACAAACCTTCTTGTCTAATTAAATTGTACAATATCAATATTTAATATTAATAATTTAGTATTGAAAATAATGTTTTTAGATAATGTTAAATAGTTAATAGGGATTAGCATCCGTAAACAATCGCACTCTTGAGGCCGCCATCCCTAGAGTCCGTCTGTCAATTTGTATATCGTGGAACTCCGAGTACTATTTGTATGACACGAAACAAAAGGAGTGCAATGTTAACCAAGCTAGCCTGCAGGTCTACTGGCCAATTTGTATAACGCGGAATTCTGGATGCTATTTGTACGCCATGGAACAATAGATGCCCAATTTAGAGCCCGCCAATCTGAGAACTCGCGATCCAAAAAGTGGCTAAGTATGGAATGCGGGATCCGTATATGATCTATAATATCTCATGTTCATACTTTATAGTACATATTTAGTGTGTATTACTCGTTTTTCGTAAAATTTCTAGTTTCTCTTTTCTCTCTGCTTTCCCTTTCTTTACTTACTCATTTTTCAGAAAATGTCTAGGTGCGGGATTTGGCAGATTCGCGTCTTCAGATTTTCATTGTTACTTTTATATCACCAGCCCGATCGACCGCTTCCCCATTTCATATTGAACACAGTACACCGTTTTTTTACGTGGAAACCCAAAGCGGGAGAAAACCACAAAATGTTTTTTCTTATATGTCTTGAAGAATTACATTCATTGGAAGCACCAACTTTCTTTGTTTTCTAGATGCAACTGAAAGGAGGCTCCAAACCCCTTGTTTCTCAGGCTACAACTTGAAGGAAGCTCCAACTCCCCTATTTTCTGGCTACAACTAGAAGGAGGCTACAACCCCCTATGTTCTCCGACTACAACTGGAAGGTGGCTACAACCACTTGTCCTTGCCCAGTCCAACTGCCCTGAAGTAGAAGTAGAATGATAGAACCATTGTCAGACTATCATTGTGAGATATACCGTTGTAAACCTATACCAATAAACCTGAACCATGCATCAACCTGTAATCAATCTGTACCACAAACAAGTGCATCAACCATGCACCAACCTGTACCAAACAACCTGTAATCAACATGTACCATAAACAAGTACATCCAACCATGTACCAAGTATGTACCAATCATATGTCAACTATTCATCAAGTATGACTCATCAATATGTACCAACATCATCAACTATACACCTCATGTATGTGCAAACTCATCAACTACTTGTCTCAACCATGTACCCAACATATACCTCAACCAAAAGCCCTCATCAATATCATCATCCAAATATGATTTGTAACTATGTAATAGACCTAGTGCATATGATCACATACCTACAAAACTTCCTTAAATTTAACAACAAGAGACTAGCATTTTCATCAAACTTTTCTTTAGTTTCACATGACTAGTTTTGGATTAGTCAACAACCCTAACTTGAAATAATAATAACTATGTACCTATAATGAATAAAGATCTGAAACTGATATACAATGTTCTTCAGTGTGTTTTATGCAATTCCTCCAGGTGTCACTACTTGGAACCTCTCATAAAAGGATTTATAGCAAAAATGGCATACCTTGTTGAATTCTGGCTTATTCTAGAGAGTGACCTTGTAGAGCGTGCACCGCACGAAATATTTGTTCAATCGATATGAAAATGTTACAAAACATACTAAAGACTGTACTCTAACAAAAAAAATTGGTCTTACTAAATTTGGATCTGTTATGAAGAAGCTATGACATTTTTACCCGAAACACCTATTTTAGACTAGTTTCAGGACTAGCTACAAACCCTATTTTCCACGGAGTATAACTCCAAAACTACAACAACCCACAAGTTGAATTTTTTACCACAGATACTTGGATATTTTTCCTCAATTTCCTATCAATATCACAGTCTGAATCATTCTAGAAAAAAAATTATTGCGAAAATGGTGAGATGACCTGTAAGCTTAGAAAGCACCATCAAAATAATGTATCCTCTCTTGAATTCCGGCCCTCTTTTCTTCACCTTCCCTCTGAAATTCGGTTTAGATATCCTTTGGTTACCTCATTCACCTATAGATATTCAATATGCTCAAGTGTGATGTGAAATGAGAGAGCATTGTCTCTTATTTATACTCCCCATCTTCTAGGTCACTTAACCCATTTCTAGGTCACTTAACCTATTTTCCTCATTTTTAAGGTTAACCACTTTCCATAATTAGAAAGTTATCCATTACTTTATCATTTAAATATTCCTCCTTGACTTTGTCACCTCACTTTATCATTTAAATAATCTTCTTTGATTTTGTCACTTCACTTTATTATTTAAATAATCCTTCTTGACTTTGTCACTTTACTTTATCATTTAAATAATAATTTCTTCTTTGNAAGCTCTTTGACTTCTTTGACCTTTTGGGGCTTCAAGCCAACATATGAGGGTCCTCCAACTTCGTAAGGCCATAACTCTCAAACCATGAGGAGTTATGTGACGTTCCACATACCACCAGAAATGGCATGACATGTATTATCCATATAGAATAGTATTACCTTCAAATATATTAAAACTCATACCGTTATACATGAAACAACCTTGGGTCCATTACCCAAACCTTTGTGCTACCAGAATTCACTTCCGAACTTTCTTCAAGGGTTGACATCAATGACAACCAACCCAATTAATCAACACAAATCAATATAGTTTAACAAAAATGGAATGAACAATAGAGATCATCTTGATCGTTGTATGTCAAAATAAAATGACTCAGGGCGTGATTATTGTTTAGAGTGTTTACTTAAGAAGGTTGTCCTATAATAGGTTAGATTTTTATATGCGGTCAAGTAGAACACTGCTTACATTTAAATTTGTATTGTAATATATAGCTATTAATATTAAACCATACGCGGCCAACTTTAACTACGTAAATACACATTATCATAATATACAATATAGGAGCGACATGCATAACCCCTTTTTATTTATCCCCGAAGTTGGAAACGTTGTTATAAGCAAGTTGGAAACGTTGTTATAAGGATAGTGGAATCTTTGTTTCGGGGCGCTCATGGCAATTTTTGGCGCTCATGGCGATTTTGAACCTGGAACTGGTATTGGCTCCCACAATAGACAGAACCAAGTACTGACACCCATGATCAACTTAAGACTCTGTATCTATTGACAGATTGTCTTGTTTCCTTTCAATTGTTGTGAACTTTAGTTCGTTGGTCTACCACTTTCCAGATCTGTCGGACTGCTCCCTCCACTCTTGGCGTCTCATGGTTGGTATATTCCAGCTCTTCAAGGTGTTTTCATATGCTCGTTGTTTTTTGTCTCCACTCTCTTGTCCTTCTGTCTATCCGGCTTCGAACTACGGTCTAGACTTTACTTGTTGCCTCCAAGCCTTTTAACCTGTATCCCATCTGATCCCCTTGACTTCCTCTGAGGGACTCTTGGTACTCTTTGTTTTCATACCCTTCAGCCTTCCCTTTGACTTGTCGGTAAGGACGGAACTTCTCCACTGACGGATCCATTTTCCGCCCCGTCGACCTCCCTTTACCGTTTGGTTTCTTTTGAAGTTGCACTTGGAGCCTATGGATTTGTTTCCATCTGTTGAGAGCCCGGGGGACCCTTGGGACCACCCGGAAATGCTGGCCTCGATAGACGACCTATGTTCTAATCATTTCTGTTTAAATAAGTGTGCTGGCGCGCTTCCTCTGTTGAATTCCAGTCCCACTCTCCCACCCCTCTCTCCAAACCTGACTCATCTGTCGGTTGCTCCATTGAATGACGTTTCTTCTCAGCCCCTTTCTAAAGAGGCTCAAGCTAACTCACCTACCTTTCTGAAGCGAAGACTTGAAGGTTTAACACAGTTTGAAACAGGTTACCGGGGGAGTCTTACACAACCAGGGAGCAAGTATTTGGAGGATTCGCCCTCTTTTAAAAAACCTGGCCTACGTAAACGCCCTCAAAAGGTTTGGAAACCCAAGTGAAGACATCCCAAGCTCATACTTGGAATGGATATCGGACTTCCTGAAGCCTGCAACTTAGCCCTGTGTGCTTTAGTAGGACGACTAGCCTATAAAGAAAATTGTAAGCAGAAGCTAGAAGATTGGATTGCCAGCACCTGGAAACCAATTCTTGGCTACCTTCCCAAGTTTCACCTGCTACAACACGAATGGTTAGGCTTTATCTTCAAGTCACCAGAAGAATCTGCTTTGATCCTGGGAAGCTTCTGGCCCATCGATGGGGGAAGTCTCATGCTAAAACGCTGGAGACTTGGATTTAACCCCTCCACGGAATTCTTTAGCCATCGACATCTCTGGGTACTCCTTCCAGGGCTCCCACTGCAACTTTGGAATCAGCGAGCTCTCGAACGGATTGGAGCTTCATTAGGATGTTTTCTAAAAGTGGATTCAAACTTTCTAGAGACAGTGGACAGAAGATTAGCGAGGATTTACGTGGAAATAGATATCCAGGCTGGACTTTCTGAAGTCTTGGAGATAGACTGGCGCAATCAAATTCATTCTCATAGATTGGATTACCTAGGCATTCCGTTCCACTGCTCTTTATGGCGCAGAACTGGACATTTGCGAAGATATTTCTCAAATTTCCCTCCTCCTGAAGCGACCTTGGATCCAGTTGAAGAAACAAATTTTAATGGCTACATCTCCTCTCCAAATCAGCCAGAAGAGACTTCCTACTCACAAAGGGATGACTCTACTTCGGATGACACTTTAGTGGGTAAGATTCAACAACTTTGTCCATATCTCTACAATACCTTCTCGGCCTCGGACAGACTCTTCATTATTGAGCAAGTTGACTCTATTTTGCCTCCTGAGCCCTCGGCTTCCTTACCAGACCATCCTGTTGATGCTCCTTTACATACAACTACCCAGCCAAATGCTTATGTGCCTTCTCCACCTTTCGTCCCCAACAATGCGCACCCCTTACCTTATCCTGCAAGGGTTACTGAGACCGATCCTTTCACAACATCAGATGTTACTCAAGATCCTATCTCCATCGCTGGCTATACTGAACCATCCCAGTCGGAAACCCAACTTGATGCCTTGATTTTGGATTCTTCCCCCGTTCCCGCTCTTCCATTTGAGTCAATCCCTATTCACACCTATCTTGGGAATAATCTTATTCAAACTACCTATATTCGCTCTGATCGACCCTCTTCCTCAGGAGTTAATCCTTCTCCTGTGCTGGATCCTACCTAGTCAAGAGGTGTTGGGCTGGAGCTCTCACCATTAAAAACTCGCAGTGCATGAAAGAAGACATTGACTGGATCGACATCAGCAGTTTCTACCATTCTTGTTCCATCACAAGGGGCGCTTAGAGGTTTAAAATCCCTTGCTAGAGGGAAATCATGATCCTTTTATCCTTCAATATCAGAGGGGTCGGAGGACCCCTGAAACAAGCCTCCATGCGAAGACTTCTTGATCAGACTCAGTCGTCAATCATCTTCCTTCAGGAAACTCTGGTCGTCGCTTCAGTGGCCATGGAATTCATGCATCTTTTATGCCCGAGCTGGCTGTCCTGCGCGGAAAGTTCTGTGGGAACTTCGGGAGGCCTACTGGCCTCTTGGGACCCTATTTTTTTCAATCTTTCTCCGTTGCTTAGTCCAGGAGGAATCTTTCTTTCCGAGATTAGCCTTGAACTTAACAGACCTATCAATTTGCTTAATGTTTACGGCCCATGCGCTGACCGCAAAGTTTTCTGGCAGCGACTTGATGACCTGGGCTTACTGGCGGCAGAGAACCTCATTCTCGCTGGTGATCTCAACTTAATTACCAATCCATTGTAAATGTGGGGAGATAAGGCGTCGACCGATCCACTGTCAAGATTTTTCAAACAGTTATTCTTTAAAAATGCCTTGATTGACTTGAAACCGCCAGAGCTTATGCCGACTTGGAGAAACGGACGTCAAGGGATAGCAAGTATTTCCAAAAGACTCGACCATTTTCTGGTTACTGAGAGTCTTCTCTTACCTTCCTACAGTAGCCGTGCGTGGGTTAATCTACCCTTCCTGTCTGATCATACACCGATCTGTTTACAATTAGGGGAAAGTCATGCTGGAATGGGTCAACCCTTCAAATTCAATTCGCTTTGGCTGAGGGAAACTTCTTTTAATAATCTAGTTACTTCGGTTTGGAAGGACTGTTCTCTCATAGTGCCTAGAGATGCCCAAGGAAATCTGTACAGAAAACTCACTACCTTAAAATCTCACACTATAAATTGGCTAAAGGATAAAAAGGACCGGGAACATGCCGAGCTTAACAACATTGAATTTGAGCTGGAGGTTCTTCTAAGACAAAAGCTTCAGAATACTAGCAGCGAAGATCTAGATTACAAGATTTGTTGTCTAGAGGTGTAACAGACCCACTATCATTATTTTTAAAAATTTCGGGGTTAATCTCCCATAATGACGAATCTCTAGAAACCTCATTAGCGAAGTGTCAATCCCTGGTTCAATATCGGGATTCAGGTTTTCGAAAGTCAAAATTCATTCACCCCCATAACTCGTGATCCTCCGAATTCCGAAGCGCTCCTTAAGCATTCGCTCCCTAGGCTAAGCCTGTGATTTACTATCTTTACGACCGTGGTCTTAACTTCTTTCGGGGCTACTCCTATCGGAGTTTCGGGATTTCCGATGTCGTTATTCACGAGTCCTCAGAACTCGCGACTCCCCGATCCCCGATATGCCCTTAATGCATTAGCCCTCTAGGCTATACAATAGCCCATGTGACCATTTACCATGGGACCACCGCCGTATGACCTCCCATCAGGATTTCGACATTTGTGATGACACAAAACACATGTCCACGGGATCTGCGATTTCCCGATTCGCGACGCGCCTTTCTGATCACGCTAGCCCCCACTAGTTTAGCCCCTGGTCCACATGACCAACTCCATGACCACTACCTTATCCCCGTCGGGGCTACGGGGTTTCCCATGTCACAAGACCCACGTCCACGGGACCCGCAGTATCCCGATTCCCGACTTTCTCCGAGTGCTTGACACGCGTCCTCCCTACAGCTCCGTCCTCCTCCGCTACTGGGTTGACAGTTGGCTCCCACTCATCGGGGTTTCGTGGTTCGTGATTCCGTATGGCAAGAGTTCCTTGCATTCGAAAACCCCGATATGCCGAACCCGTACTAGGTTAGATCCACTGACACGCGTCCCTCACATGATGGACGGTGTTGATTCCGTCGGGAAATCGCAGATCGCGATTTCCTGTTGCACAAGTTCCTTACCATCGAAAACTCTGATTTCCCGATCCACGACTCTACGGGATCCTTTGACACGCGTCCCTCAGATTAACGGTTGAGATCCCTTCCTCGAGAATTCGTGACTCATCCTGTCCCGTGTCTCTTGTCCTCGGAAATTCCAATTTCCCGACGTGTCAAATGCCGATGGTGCTTGATCTCTAACACCTGTCCCTCCGATGGACGGTCCAGATCTTATCGTTGTTTCGAGACTTGAGCAGCCTCAATGCCTGGTACCCCGGATCTCCGAGACGGACGATCTCGTGACACGTGGCCCTCTCCAACCGGATGGCTTAGATTTTCTCTCGGGATTCCGAGACTTTCGAAGTCCTGTTTCTCTTGCTCTCGGGATCTCCGACACCTGTCCCTCCGATGGACAACTCATATACTATCGGTAAATAGCGGATCGCGATTCCGGATGGCAAGAGTTCTATGCATTCGAAAATCCCGATATGCCGAACTCCGACTCTCTGGGATCCTCTGCCATGTGTCCCTGTTGTTGGACGGCCCCGATCCTATCGGGAAATCGCGTATCGCGATTTCATTATGTAACGGTTCTATACTCCCCAAATCTCCGATGGTAAAAATCCCGACGCCTCCCAAACGCTGACACGAGTCCTGCCGAAATTAACGGCTAGGATCCGTTCTCGGGATTTCGAGGACCACAAGGTCTCGATTCTCAGACCCAACAAAACCCCGATGACTCAGATTTCCAGATGACTCTCCCGGGATTCCTCCTATGTACGCCTAGGATTAAACACCATGCAACTTTTCTAGATCTAACGAATGACGGGATTTTGTCAATCTTCTCCGTGAGGTCCTGACCGTCGATTTCTTCCTCCTTGAAGGCCTTCTCGAGAATGGCTAAGTATCCCTTCTACCAGGGGGAAATTCTACAAGAGATCTATCCCAGGGCTTTCCTGGAGATGGATAGGGAAAATAGCTTCCCGAGGACGGCTGGGAACTTATCTTAGCTCACTCTAAGCATAGCTAGATTCAATTACCAACGTAAGTCGTGCATGATTTCCTCTGTGATAGGTATATATTAACTCATTCATATCAAATACTATGCGGACACTCTTATGCTGCAATCCTTTACAATTTCACAGTTCTATGAGCTAATATCTACTCCTGATCATCAATTACTACACAGACATTCCTACACAGGAAAACATGTACAATTCCACAAGCCTATGAACATATGTGACAGCATATAAATTCAAGATGCAATATGAGCAAAACACTTATCCGAAGTAAGTTCAGCAATGGAAGCGACTGCTGAGAGGGGTGCTCGTTTCCACCCAACCGTAGGCGTAGTGACTCCTTATGGATTT
>ML805102.1:69819-82681 GCA_009831015.1 Picea engelmannii | reverse complement strand
TGCAATAAATTCAAACTATCATTTACATTCATTGACCTCTTCCTGCAGGTCCATTTACAGCTCATATTCATACTTATGAGTTTTTCCATAGTCCTTGGCCAGTTCAGTTATATTTACAATCTGGGGGAAACAGGGTGTTACAAGAGGAAGTCTGAAACAAACATCTTCTAGATGAGGAGGAAAGATGGCACCTGAAAAGCAGAATGCTTTGGTTGGCTGGAGGAGATAAAAATACACGTTTCTTTCATCGAATAGCCTGCTCCCGCCGATCAAAAAAGCATCTCTAGGAGATCGAAGATGAAAACAGAATTCTACATCACACACAGGCAGATATCAAATCGGCGGCTTACACTCATTTTAAAACTTTTTTTCAAGCAACTCCAGCTCCTTCTTTAGCAGCGCAGACAGAAACAACCAACCTCTTTTCAAGGATGGTTTCACTCGAGGAGGCTCAATCGTTAGAATCCCCCTGTACAAAGGAGGAACTTTTTGATGTAATCAAAGGTTTTAAGAGGGAGAAAAGCCCAGGTCCCGACGGCTGGTCGGTCGAACGTTTCCTACATTTTTTCGATCTAATGGGCCAGGACCTTCTAGATGTCATAGAAGACTCGAGAAGAAGAGGGAAAGTAAGTTCTCAACTAAATAAAACCTTTGTTGTTTTTTTTCCAAAAGCCAATTTTCCCAGGCATTTCAAATATTTCTGTCCTATTTCTCTCTGCAACCTTTGTTACAAAATAATCTCAAAAATCATTGCCAGAAGACTTCGGCCCTTTCTCTCTCGGGCTCTTTCTGAAGAACAGCTTGGCTTCCTAAAAGGAAGACAGATTCTCGATGTCATTGGCGTTGCACAAGAATGCATCCACAACATTAAGAGTAAAAATCTGAAAGCCATTCTTCTAAAGCTGGACCTAAAAAAGGCTTTCGATTTCATAAATTGGAACTTTCTGCACCTCATTCTTATCCAGAGCGGCTTCGGCACTATTACAACAAATTGGATAATGGGTTGTATCTCCTCGACAACTCTTGCGATTCTCATCAATGGTGAAGCTACAAAGGCTTTTCACTTTGAGAGAGGGCTCTGACAGGGATGCTCACTCTCCCCTCTTCTTTTCATCTTGATCCTGGAAGGTCTCAGCATCTTACTCAAAACCAAACAAGCAGATGGGCTCTTGAAAGGAGTAAAAGTTGCAGGACTGACTCATATTCTCCATATCCTTTTTGCTGATGACGTGATGATCTTGATAAATGCTAATTTTGTTGAATGGTCCATCAGTCATTCTATCCTATCTTCCTTTTGTGATGTTTCAGGCTTAGAAATCAATTCCACTAAATCCGTCTTCTTGGTCTTGAATGCACAGGATACTTTGAAACTTGAGTTAAAAGAGCTTTTTGGAATTGGTTTTCCTCGAGTTAGCGGAGGGTTTTACCTATCTAGGATACTTCTTAAAGTCCTCCAGCTACACTAAAAAAGATTGGACTTGGCTAATTGACAAATTTGAAGGCAGAATTTTCAATTGGCAGCACAGATTACTCTCCATGGGGGGAAGGTATATTCTGATAAAAGCGGTTCTGGAAAGCCTTCCGGTTTATTGGATGGCTTTAGCCCACATCCCTGCCTCCATTTTGAAGATGCTCCGTCAACTCATCTTTTCTTTCCTTTGGACTGGTAGTAAGAAGAACAAAGGCTATCATCTCAGCAAATGGGAGGACTTATCTAAACCTAAGTTGATGGGAGGCTGGGGCCTCAAAAATCTGCCTCTTTCACAAGGCGCTCTCGGCTAACACCTTTTGGAGAATATTGACAAAATCGGGACTTTGGAGCAATGTAATCAAAGCAAAATATCTCCACCATATTCCAATCCACATTTGGATCAGATTCGCAGAGGTTCGTTATTTAAAAGGCTCACAGTCTTGGAAAAATCTCTCTTCCACACTTCCGATCATTTTAAAATGGCTTTCGTGGAATCCTGGAAATGGTAGTTTGATAGAAGTTGGCATCGATTGCTTTCTGGGTTTGGGCAGGAAAGCTATGCTTTCACCTTCCCTCCGTGCACACCTTCAAGATAAGAGCCTTATCTACTTACACCAGTTCTACTGCCCGACCAAAGGAGGCCCGCTAGGCGACTCTTGGTTGAAAGGATTGGATCTCCAGCTGGACTCGAAGTTCACGGTCGAATGGGATGGCTACACTCAACTCCTTAAAGAATATGGCATGCGATTGCAACCTAAGCCAGACACCCTCATCTGGACGGGGGGGCGACTGTTCCGACCAGCTCAATGCAAGGAATGTTTACCAAGCTTTGGCAGCTCTTATCTGGAAGCCATTAAATTCCAACTGGAGACAGAGGATTTGGAGGGACGAATGTCCACTAAAGCTCAAACTATTCGCTTGGCTCCTGCTGGAAAACAAACTATTGTTTTGGGATAAGTTGCAAGCCCGCGGCTGGGAGGGCCCGAACCGTTGTTCCCTTTCCAAACTTGACAGCGAATCTTCTCTGCATGTGTTTATTCTCTGCCCTTTCACCCGAGCGATCTGGTCACTTCTCTCATCGGCATTAAAATTCTCCTTGCTTTGGACGGGTAACAGTGTGCTTGCCTGCTTTCAAAACTGGTTCTTTAACAACAACACGCCTTCTATGCTTCCGATCCACCTGTGCTGGCAAGTCTGGAAGACCAGAAACGCAACAATTTTTAATGATAAGATGCCATCAATCCAAAACGTGTCAACCCTCTTACTGGCTGAGGCAAACAAATCTAGCAAGACCATAAAGGCTAGGCCATCTCCCCGACATTCTTTTATCATTCCAATCGATAGGGCGGTGGCCTGGTTCGATGGGGCCTCTCAACAAGGAGGTGCGCTTTGTGGAGCTAGGGGGAAATTTTCTTTAGACCCCCACACTTGCATACGATGGACATTGAATTGCGGTTATGGTTCTAACACGAAGGCAGAGCTTTTAGGTGCTTGCGCATCACTAGTTCTGGCTAGTCGTCATACCGATGTTCTGTTACTCCTTGGAGACTCTAAGCTTACTATCGATTGGCTGAACGGACTTGCTGACTTCCAGGTGGCAGTCCTTGATTGCTGGAAAGAAAGAACCAAAGATGCTACTCATCTATTTAGAAAGCTCTCCTTCAAGCACATTTTCAGAGAGGAAAACAGCGAGGCGGATTCCCTCTCTAAAAAAGCATTGCTCCTCCCATCGAGCCAAATCTGTTTTACAATTTGGGAGGATGGCAACGAAGGGCCAGCCTACAAGATTAAGCCTTGATTAGGCACCTTCATCTGAAAGTTGAGCATACATGGGGTTTCGCCTTGACAATAGGGACAATGATGGATTGATCCAAGTTTTGAGCAGTTCCTCCTTAGTTTTGTTGTTGTTCAAGAAGACGGATTTTATAAATTTTTATATCCTTATGAATATAAAGAGCATTTTTTCTCGTGGAAAAAAAGCAAGTAAGAAGTTTTTACAAGGTATTCAAATTGGATTTTAATTTTAAATTTATTTATTTTATATAAATAAATGAGGAAGAGGTTTTGACAAGGATAACTATTCAAATTAAATTTTAATTTTAAATTTATTTATTTTAAATTATGGCTATGGACAATGAGAGTAAGATATTGGTAAGGAGGAAGTATAAAGTGAGGTTGGAAAAATTAAAGTAGCTGGGGTTTAGCTACAAATATCATGGGTAGATTGTCCTTAGTGTTAAGAAAAATGATTGATTATAATTAATTTTCTCTTCAAATGATGTTTGCTCTTCTCAAGTTATTCCATTACCTAAAGTGGCTGGATTATTTCTCAATCTTGCAGTTATCTTTCGAATTTCTCCTTTTCTGCGAATGTGCACGATTATGAGCACCAACGGTTTCAACATAGGAGCACTTTTCCTAATGCACTATGACAACACAGAAAATTTTATGCTAGAGCATAGCATTTTGCACTACCATGTGCCTTTGGAAAAATGCGTGACAATGTTTAGCCCATGAGTACTCGAAATCCTAGCATTCCATTTTGAAAGGTTTGCAGAATATAATAAATTCAGAAGTTTTCCTTCGTATGTAAGGATACACAAGGCGTTGTTAAGGAACAAGAAAACAATTTTCCTTACGAGAAGAATGTGCAAAATGTACAAGGAGATAAGCAAATAGACACTTTATTTCTTATTAAATTGAGTTTCTGCATCTATTCATTAGGAGATCTAAAAACCATGCAAACACATGATAATGGAAATAACTCTCTTTTATTCATTCTCCATTCTAACCAGTGATAGAAGGTTGCAACTTGCAAGTTGCATGTATAGCACATTGCATAAGTTACAAATATTATAACATAGTCTGTAAAGGTTGAGAGGGAAGAAAAGATCAACAAACCTACTTGCAATTGCAATTATAGTGATGGAAATTGTTTCATTTTCTCACATCTTCTTGCACATTTATTTTCTCATTATATTTGGTTTTTGAGAATCCACATTTAAATACCTTCATATCTGTGTTTTTAATGTCTTCGTGAATCTTGATAATGAGAATAAACATGGGTGTGGCCAGCCTCTCACAAGCTCTATTTTGTTTGATTTTAGAAAACATTAGTAGTTGTTATTTAAAAAAACAAATCCAAAATAATTCAGTAATATTTATTATTTCATTATATTAATAACTATAATTATTTCAAATTTTGCAATCCATAACTTTTTTTTGTTTATGTTTTTGGTGTTGTATTTTGTGTGAAATAGTAGGCGAAGGGCATTTTAATAAGAAACCCGTCATAAAAAATTAAGAGTGCCACCCAAATTTATACCTCTAAAACAACTAATTTTTAGAAAAACAACTAATTTTAGAAAATTCTCTTATGACTCCAAAATTAACCAATAACTAAAAGCTAAGATAACTAGAGTGACACTATTTGTCAAATAGATTTTCTCATTATGTGCATAAACTAAGAGATAATTGATAATTACTAATTTAAAAGTTCCTGTAAAAACACTAAAACCCCAATTTAAGGTCTTATATAAAGGAATTTGACTTTGACAAAGTGTCGAAACAATGTTCCATATGAAATCTCTTTCAAACAAAAAAAAACACATATGAACTTTCTTCCATATGAAGAACCATTCATATTGTAATTTCTATATAATAAGATAGAATTTGTTTGTCTTAAAAAAAATATTTTTTTCACTCTTTTTCAAAACTATAACATATTTATATATATTATCTAAATATAACATTTATTTAATAAGTCTATATTTTACCAATGCCTAAATGCCATATCTTTTAAAGTTGGATTGGATTTTACCTCTTTGCACGGATTGGATTTTTAATCAAGTTAGTGTGGAAAGATGATATATTTATTCAACATTTCCAATTTTAGGTGATTGAATTAGCTTCATGTGGGGAAGTAAACCTTTAAAGGCCTATTGTGGCTTTAAGAGGTTTCGTAATAAGATTATTTGAATGAGGAATTGGTTTAATCTTATTTTGGGTTTGGGAGGTTTTGTATTAAGGTTATATAAATGAAGAATTGGAAATCAATTAAATGTATATTAAATGAAATTGGAAATCAATAAAAAGTACATTAATTGGAATTGAAAATCAATTATACAATAGTGTTCAAATCTGTATAGCAACAAGAAGGGGTTGATTTGGTGTTTATTATTATTACTATTAAGTTAAAGAAATTAAATATTTAAATAATTTTTATATGCATATAGTATAAGTATTTTGGATTTATAATTAAGTCTGAGTGGGTCTAAGGATTAAGAACATGTGTTTCTTCCTTGAAGGTCACAAGTTCAAATCCAAATGGGTGTATGGTATGTATACCTCTATGGACTTTAGCAATATAATTGTTGCACGAAGGGGGTCCCTTGTCCCACAATGGCTTGGTAGTGACCTTAAAAATGGATTATTATTATTATTATTATTATTAATTTTAAAAAAAATATGTAATTGAATTAATTTATTTTTGCTGAAAATAATCTTAAAAATGGATTTTTTTTTTGTAAATTAAAATATTGTATTACCTCTAAAATCTAAAAGTTTTACAAATGCTAGGGAACATGGAAGCCGACCTGCCAAAAAGAGGAAACTAGAGCCAACTCCAGGCTCTTTTAAAGATGTCCAATAGTGTCCCTACCCTTATAGATAGAATAACCAGTTTGTAACAATTTATACATAGGTGGTTGGAAAGCCTTTTAAAACTAGTCTTAAGGAACTTGAAAGAACAAAATTGAAACATAGACAAAAAAAAGATCATGCACCAGAAATATCATTTCCTCCTTCTCCAGTAGGGGGCTGATTCCAAACTGGAACCAGGATTTACGCTGACAACAAATTGGGCAGCGATTGGAAGCAGGCTCACCTAATAATGACTCAAAAAGAAAGTCCAGCTGGCGGATGATGCTCTTCTCATGGTGAAACAACTGGTCCACTACATCTAGTGGAAGTCCATGAGAAAATTGAGGTGTTCCTAAGAGAAACTATGCAAATTGAATTCAAGGACATCCTCATGTGCTCGATTATCTTTCTGAAGGGGTATCAGCTGGGTTGTTTCCTTAATAATAGGATAACTCCAGTGGCCTTCTGGTGGGTCGTTTAGGGAAGTAGGGTACATTGCTTCTATGTTCATTGTAGACTATGAAAGCGAAAGAATTGGATCAAGACTCATCAAGGATGATCCCTCTATGTTGAGAGGAGGTGGAGCGAGTGAGTCTTCCTTGATGACCGCACAACCCCAATTCTCCTCTTCAATGCCGGTATCCATGTCTGGCACTTCTGCATTAAGGGTGTCCGGAGGGGAAGATCGTCTTGGATAATTTGCAGTGACACTATCGTTTATACGATGGCTAGCGAGATATCTCAGATAGTCCTAACCTCTTCGGAAATGGCCACACCCATGGGACATGACGCCAAGGATGAGAGCAACGAATAGAGGATGGAGAAAATCAATCTGTAACTAAGCACATGTGAACCTATCCAATGGAGAATCCAAGCGTCCAGACATAGCAAGAAGGAGAAGCATTTCCAAAATAACGAAGCGATATATATAAATATTCCCAATCCACCTATTAAGGGAGCAATAAAATCGGAGGCAACGTTGTCCTCTGTAGTACCCCTCCTAATTAAACCTGGCGTCATCCTGAACCAGAGCATCAAATGTCCCATGGAATGAAATATGTTGTCGAATTGCCTTGCATTAAATTGCGTCCTCGAGAACTTAAGCATCGAGGAGAGGCGATAGGCAAGGGTGGAATTTAACTGCATGGCTAGGCGTGTGTCACCCCATCCGGGGAATATTAAAAATGGATTATTATTATTATTATTAATTTATAAAAAAAAAATATGTAATTGAATTAATTTATTTTTGTTGAAAGTAATCTTGGAAAGCTTTATTTTAATTTCAAAGATGAAAGAATTAAATATTATTACATTGAAGAGGATGTATATATTATTTTAGGAAAACCTTGTTAGATATCCATCTTTTTTGGAATATTTGCACTAATAATTTATGGCTTCCATAATAGTGCTAGGTAACCTTGAGGGGCTTAAACACGATTTCAACTTGTGACTTATGGCTTTTTTGTCGACAACATGCTTTGGATAGATGGTTCAATCGAATGAGCTCAACTCACTCTTAAGGCTAAGGGTTATCTATATATTTTCCATGGAAAACTTCCTCAAGGAAACCCTTTACAAACTTCCTCACATATTGTGAATGGTGCCAAAGGTAAAAGTTATAGGTGGACAACATGTACTCTTAACCTCAAGGGACTCAGGGGGATTCAACTTTATTACTTCCTTGGCTATTATAACTTCGACATGGAAAATCAAATCGCTTGAGCTAACCCTTAGATTTCATGGGCGTATGTGTGTGTGCACGTCTATGTAGAAGAAGAAGAAAAAATGAAAATATTTTGATTCTAATATATACACCATGATTATAGTTGAATTTTATTCACAAATATACTCCTATATCACACAACGTATAAAGGAGAAGAGGAGGTGGAGCCAATATGTTAGTGGGAGAGGCCTAATCATTTGGACCACCTCTATTAGAATAAGCTTCACGGTATATAAATACTTTTACAAAAAAAGGGGCGAGGAAGACCCTCATTATAAAAGAAAAGGAAAAATTATACTTTTAGTGGACATTGTATGAAAATAAGTTATTGTTTTCCTTTATAGTGAATGTTATGAATGCACCCTTTCTTTTATAATTATTGCTCGTAAAGAATAAAATAATGAGAATGCAATCAATTGTTTATCAAACAAACCAATTAAAGGCATGCATGTTAGTGGACATTGTATGAAAATAAGTTATTGTTTTCCTTTATAGTGAATGTTATGAATGCACCCTTTCTTTTATAATTATTGCTCATAAAGAATAAAATAATGAGAATGCAATCAATTGTTTATCAAACAAACCAATTAAAGGCATGCATGACTTCGTGATCAAAGTTGACCATATCAAACAAGTCCTCTTATAAGTAGATTTAGCCATTATAAATTTAAGTTACGGTCTCTTATGTGATTTGTATCGATTAACTATGTGTTGAGAACTCGATTGTAACTTAGACATACTTGAGTTGTATTGTATCTTCTTCATTTTTTCAATAGAAAATTCTCACCAATTATATTAATATATAATTTTTTACATCTTAGATATAATAATCTTTCGATACAAAGGATTTTCAGTAGTTGGAAAATCATTGAAATCAAACCAATAAGCTCAATATAAAAAGTCAATTATTGACAGCCATCCACATGATAAAAGTTGGTAATACAATAAAGAAAGTTTCAACGCAAAATTACTAAGAAATCCAAAATTTTAAAATATTTATAAAAAAAACTGCCAGAATTTCATGCCACCATCCTACCAACACTAGAATAGGTTTAAAGATGAGATAGGACCTGCCGATCCCATCTCCCAAGCGTAATAAAAAACTAGGCCTTTTGGAGCTTGTAGCACTTTCTTGGAAAGTTCATCAGCTTCTATATTAAATTCCTAGAAGATGTGATGGAAGTGGATTCCTTGGAATGACGAAATCAAGATCTCATTTCTTTTTTTCCAGCCTTCAATGTCGACAGCACAGTAGCTTCCCTTTGTGATTTAACCAATCAATCACGACCTTAGAGTCCCCCAAAATCTGAATCCTTTGAATATTCCACTGATTTGTAAGTAGCAAAGTCGCCCAAACACCCAAGAGTTCATCTTTTGTATTGGCCCATATCCCGCAATTTAAATACCACCTGTGCATTGTAGAATCGGGTTGTTTAATAACATCGCCAGCCCCACAAGCTTCACCTCCATTGGCAGATGCTCCATCAAAACAGGCCATCGAGTGTCCTTCCAAATGAGTTATTGAGAAGGAGTTTAATGTCTTTATTTTCTGGGTCGATATTTGAAATTTTTGTGTGTCTGAAATCATTTTGACCATTATCCCCACCGATGGATTTTTGTCTTCGAAAATTGCCCTGTTCCGCTCCAGCCAAATATACCAGCATGTGTATGCCATCAGCTTATTTGAAACAATTTTATCATGTGTCCACTTCTCGATGCTTTCTGATAAAGTGGATCCCGACCACACTCTTCTAAGGTTTAATAGCCCCGACAATCTGGACCAGATTTATTTTGTGAAGTTGCAGTTAAGAAACAAGTGGGTAATGTCTTCAATATCAATTTTGCAAAATATACACCTACCTGGCCCTTCTCGACCCCTCTTTTGGATGTTTTCCCAAGTCAAGATCTTGTTTGATGCTGCCAGCCAAAGGAATAACTTTAATTTTATCGAAACTTTCCATTTCCACAAATTTGCCTTCCACGCCCGTGCCCTCTGGTGATCCTGAGTTGAAGAGACTGCATCATATAAGTTTTTTACGTTGATCCTTCCGGTCGCATCTCCCCCTATCCACATCAGAGAGTCCCTATGATCTGATAGAGAAACCTCAGTTTCTTGAAGAACAATAATGTAATCTTCCCATTCAATAGCAGAATCGCCAGAGAGCAATAGATATGTGATTTTTTTCCACTGTTCCTTCGGTGAGTAAGCCCCGCGGTCCAATGCTACTTGTGATAGAAAAAATATTTTCTACTGAGTTAAATGGGTGATAAGATCTTCGAACAGTAATGCCTTTTCTCTCAAACCCAATATCATGTCTCTACCTATCCAAATATGTTGATCGGAACCCGGATTCTAGTTGATCCAGTTTGTAAGAATATGGGCCGATTTGGTCAAACTTGACCACATCTTTGACACTACAGTTTTCCCATGTTTTTCCAGACGGAACCAGTCTATGAATGAGCAGTTTGTTAGATACTTGTCCACAATTACCCGATTCCAGATACTCTGTTGAGTTAGTACTCTCCATAAAGTGTTTGTGTTTAATGCCTGATTGAAAAGCCTGAGATCGCGTAGCCCCCAGCCACCAAATCGCTTTGGTCTTGATATTAAATCCCATCTACAAAGGTGGAAGTGGTGAGAGCCATCATGGTCATTCCATAAGAAATGAAATATTAGTTTTTTAATTCTAGAGAGAATTGAAGTCGGGAGTGCCTCCATGGACATCCAGTAGACTGGTTGTCCTTCCAGGACCGATTTGACAAGAACAAATCTGCCCCCCAATGAGAGCCAATGATAACACCACGAACTTATCTTTTTTGATATCTTGTTTACTAACCAATCCCAATCAACTGCTTTTGGAGTTCCTGTCTTTAAGTGGTATCCCAAATAGCGAAATCCAGTGGAGAGGAAATTGAAAGTGAAAGGCGAGATTGTCTTGAATGGTGCAAGTTCAGGATCAGTAAGTCCTTCAAAATGGATTGTTGTCTTTGCTAAATTATTGTATCTTAAACTATTAAGCTAGGTACTCTTATTGCATTTTGTAGGGTTTACTCTCTAATTTTTTAATTTGTGATTGTATTTATGTCTTTGATATTTTAATTGAGTAAAATTTTCTTCTCAATTTGAGCAAAACGAGATTTTGATTTTTGAATAACCTTCAACATTTAAACTCTTTTGAAAATAAAAATAAAAAGCATTTCACCAAAAAAATAAAATTCTTTATAGACTTCATAACTCACAACTTCTTCTTAAATAATTATTTGATACACTAATACAAGAGTCAAACAAAAATGATGTATTTCAGTGACTCCTTCTGTAACTTCCTTGCTATACCATAATATTTCACTTAAGTTTGGGTACTTACTCCCTTCTATAGCTTCCTTACTATAACATAATATTTCACTTAAATTTAGGTCCTTACTCCCTATAACTTCCTTGCTATACCATAATATTTCACTTAGGTTTGGGTACTTTAAAACTTAGGTATTATCTTTACAATACCCCTTTTTAATTGAATTTTAAAAATATCGCTTAAATATTTCACTTAGGTTTGGGTACTTTAAAACTTAGGTATTATCTTTACAATACCCCTTTTTAATTGAATTTTAAAAATATCGCTTAAATGCACCTTCTAATGCTATTTCTTCTTTATAATGTTCTTCTTCCACCTCGTGTCAATTATTGAACCTTTCCATTAATAATAAATCTCTTTGACTTTAATTAGAAACCTTCTTTAATTGATATGCCTAAATACTTAATGGAATAATATATATATGAATGATGTTTTATTGGTTCCTTTGTGTACGAAGTCAAATCTTGATTCTTGGTTATCCTATTAATTAATTGATTTTGATTTGTGATTGTTGAAATTAATATCAGCTACAGTCAATATTCTTCCCCTAAATGCATATACTCCAAGATTTCTACCCACCATATTGATATTTACAATGGAATTTTAGCGGACCTACCATGTGCAGTTGGTACGAAAAACATTGGCATCAAGGGTATTCATAATAGTTTCGATGGTGTGATTGCCTACAAATTGCTGATCAATTGTTACAGATTTGCAGCTACAACGGTACTCAACGACATTGTTATGGCTAGAGTCCAACTTAAAAGAAATTTACGTGACAACAATGGCTATTTGAATCCCACATGTGTAGTGGTTTTATTCTTTTGGTTATGCTTTTTGATAATAAAAAAATTTAAAAGATTTTGATTTTTCTATTTTTGATCTTTGAATTTGAAACATATGAATTTTATTCATTGAATTTTTTAAATGCAAATGACTATGGATATCTTACTCGCACCCTATTTCCTTCTCTTATGTCCTTAAGTGTGGACTCCACATTGTCATCTCTTTAGTAACCTTTGCTTACTAGAACAATCACTTCTTAGTTGCTTGTATATGTTCTCTCTTACTCGTTGTACTAAAATAATGGAATTATGCAACCATAATAGATCTCAACATGACTCAATATGATAGGAAAATATATGGAAAAAAGTTTTTTTATTATATGCAAAAATATTTTAAAAACATATATCTAATATCGAGAGCTATCAATCATAGTGAGTAACAAACTAAGGATTAATTTACCTCAATATAATCCCCATATTAATACTATGAAGTTGACATATATCTCAACTACAAATCTCAAACTTACCTACTAATGTTGTATCCTGGATAAAATTTCTTATATTCCAAAGGAATCTCAACATATTCAAAACCTAAAACCTTTATATTACTCATATCTTATATGTGACATTAATTTTTGGTGATATATATTCACTGAATGATATATTAAACACCCACATATATGATGTGTTGACTATGTTCCTAACTAAGTGATTCAAAATGATCCCCAATACAACTTGTTATAAATTCTACATGTCCATTTTTTCCATTTTCCCCATAACATGTGTGTGATATAATAATTCATTGTATTTATGTTATGAAATTTTATTGATTATATTTATTTATAAGATGTACCAGTTTTTTTTTACCATATATTAGTATACCCCACTC
>ML805102.1:54334-69634 GCA_009831015.1 Picea engelmannii | reverse complement strand
ATGGGGGCTAGGGTTGCGCTAATGGCTTACTCAGTGGAGGCGCGACGAGAATCACTTGTCCTTTGTTGAGATTCAACAAGAAGATCCCAATGAAAATTATGCACCTACACTAGGATGGAACCTCAGGCTAATTTTAAGTGGAAGTCTATTTTTAGATGATGAGCAAATTCTATTTATAGATGATGTCTATTTATAGATGGTGAGCGAATTCTATTTATAGATGTATGCCGACTATTATTATCCCTTAATAATAGTTCGACAAAAAATATTAGTCTATTCTAAATGAGCACTTGGAAATAGTTAACTGAAATGGCAAATCAGTTAGTTATAGGAAATTCGAGTTCAAAGGTTGGCTGACCATGGGACATGCAAGTCGAATTAGTTGTAACTGAGTGATTCAAAGTTGTAACAGAGTTGTATGTGTAGTTATGTGAGTTGTGAAGTAGTTTAACTCAATTAAGTGAGTTAAGCTCAATTGTACTAGTTGTAATTGAACTTACACTAGTGAGAGATCGGTGAATTAATTATTAATTAATTCACAATCAGTGATCTCACATGCAACTGAAGATTTACCATTGTTAACTACTTGCATGTCAGATCCAGTGGAGACCCAGTTGAGATAAGGTGAAAGGGACAGTTTGACTATCAATTCTGACATTAGTGAGTGCACTCATGCAACCACACACACGATGGATGTGCCCATGAGGAATGCGCAACCTAGGCAAGAGGGATTCATTCATTTCATGGATTTCCATTAGCAGGGATTTGCGCATAGGAGGCAGGTTGTCTGGAAGCAGTAAATTGGCACATGAATTTGTCAATTTTTGTATGATAGTGTGAGACGATTGTATATTGTACTGAGAACTCTTGGATTATAGTTTTGTATGAGATTGTTTCATGATCCATGATATATGCATAATATATGATAGTGAGGTTTTTAGCTTTATGTTTTCCTGGTAAAACATCTATGTTATGTGTGATTGATCTTTCTTCTTGATATTGCAATTGGCGATCGTGTTTTAAATTCCGCAAGAATATTAGTAGAAGCGATTATGTATTTAACAGTAGCATATCATTGTTAGATCAGGAGAATCCAGGCAATACATAATTTGTATTAAAATTTCTACATCCTTTCCGAGGATTCGATGAAGACACTTGGTGCAATACGATAGGGTTGATGCTCTATTAGTATTCATACTAATATCGAGACAGAGCATATGTCTCAGAGCTTGTCTAGTCCTGTTATATCTCCTGAGGGATTATTGACCAAGGCCCATCTTGGTTTTGATGGTGTTTTTTTTAGTCGTAGTGAGTTTGTTGCAGTTGGCCCCATGAATCCTTTCACTAGTGCCATGTTGAAGGATGTAGTAAATGATGCAAATATGGGTCTTAGCAATGATAAGCCATTGGCTTTGCTTCCATTGGTATTGGTTTTGGGTTTGTGCACACATATTTGGATTTTGTTCATATGCAGAGAAATGTATTTCCATGGGATATTGAGCCAAAGGTGAAAAAACAAAGGAAAGCCTTAAAAAACCATGGAGGTGGCCTCTCACTTGTAGTTGGAAAATACGTTGGCCTAGACCAAATACTAGATCTATCCAATACGTCTCTGGTTGGAAAATTTGTGAGTCATAAGGTTCACTTGAAGGTTTTAAGGATTGGATATGGTAAACTTGGGCCCCAAAGCTCATTTATAATCGAGTATGTCATTTTCTATTATGAACCTGTTAGAACTGAAATTCACCCTCAAATTGCAGGAGGATAAGCCTAGTACCCATCAGAATGTTTGGTGGATGTTTGATTTATGTGAGTGGAGGTCAAATGGGGAAAACTCAATACAATAATGATTTCAACATAGAACTGGACAAGAAATGCACAGGGAAGTGAGGGCCACAACTAACTTCAGTTAGTGAATTGAGTTTAAGTGTGAGCAAAGGGAAGAGTTAGTAGGAAAGGTGGACAAGACTGCTATGGGCATCATGGCTTCAAGCAACCTGGAGAAGAAAAACTCAGACTCGAGATCACTCTTAAGCTCAATCTTCAGACACTGAAATATGTCCAAACAACACAGTCACAACAACACAATGATCAAACCTACATCAGCATACAGCTACAACAACTCGACTGGATCCTCCATGCCCGAGCCATTCAGTGTAAGAGGGGAAAAGATCACAAGGAAGCTGACTAAAACTGGTCGTGATACTGCTGCAATCAAACCTACATTACAACATCATAACAACCCTCGACTAGATCCTCCATGCCCGAGTGTTTAAGCACAATTTTGACAAAGAGATGAAAAGAGGTTGACTTCTATTAATCTGAAAGTCTCAAATCCGATACATAACCAAAGAACAGTTCTGGCATCAAAACATTACAAAATATGGAGCTTTTCTCAACCAGTTGATGACCATAACAAAATATTAAAACTATCTATTTATACTCTAAACTACCCACCACCCTTAGGAGCGTGATCTGGCCTTCTCAGTCAAAGCTTTGAGTATGAGCAGTCTTATGTTAGACTGAACGTGCACCCCTCTATTAGACATGAGCTCAGATCGACATAGGTTTTGCAGGAAAATCTGTCCATAGGGGTACCACGGGCTAACGGTTCAGTCCCCACCGCCAGGTCTTCCATGCCTTCCATTTATGGATTGAGCTGAGGTTTCAACCACCAACTCTACTTTCATTAACTTCCTTTTTCTCAAGAAATCAACGAGATTAAATGCTCAGGGAGCAGCCATGTGTTGCTCTTAGATAGGATGTTATACGAGCACGTGATTGTGGGGGCGTTCAAAAGTGGTTTAGGTTCATACCACTTTTGGGTATGCAATCCATCACCTTTCACCACGTAGCACTTTCGCTTTACCAAGGTTTCAATTGCGGGACCACTCAAGAAAATTATCGCTCGAGCATATTGCATCCCTGCAATGAACTGTGGTCATAGATCTGGTCCCGATATGAGATTTGGACGCACCTACTAGATTTAGTGCTACTGCTAAGCTCAACCGCCCACCAAGTTTAGAATCCACCAAACTGTGCCCTGGGGGAGGGGGACACTACTTTTGACGTTGAATAATAATACCCCCCAGAGGATGATCTGAAGATATGTGTGGCCTCCAAAGATCAACAGATGATATCCCTTCGGGTCTATGGGCTCTAGGAGAATCAAATCTAAAACCTTCTCTACCTTCAAGTGTTTCTACCTGGAGCTATGGATCTATTGACGCGTGGCCTCGCCGATGGATGGTCCAGATTCACTTCTGGCTTCGGGAGTTCGATGCTTTGGCACTTCGGGACTTTGGCCCCTTCGGGACTTCGGCCACTTCGGGCGCTTTGGGACTTTGGGACTTCGGACGCTTCAGGACTTCAACCACTTTAACAATATTTCGAACCCCCGATTCCCATGAACCATCGATATGATATTCTCAGGAATGTTCGTCGTTGAAGTTGATCTCGCTTGTTGCTTGCATTTCGAGCCTAAAATGGATTTCTTTGAACGTTGCGCTTTGACATTTCTTGTGCAAGCTGTGAACGTGGACAACCTGTTGCCCTTGACAACTATATGTGATAACAGAACCAACACCTTAAGAGTGACAAAAAATAATGAATAACAATCTGCTTCAAGGAGGAAACCTCTTTTTGCAATATATTCAATGTACAAGATGAGATAAGATGATCCTAAGACTAGGTATTCTTGGTATATATATAGGAGACAATGGGTACAATTATAATGAAAGGGTGCAATGAAGGGTTCTATCCTACATACAAATATAGAATTAGAAATGTAATAATTCAATATTTAGGGCTTAATAAGGGGTTTTATCCATAACACGAGGCTTTTTTAGGGCTTAACATATTCTAGGCAAAGGATGGTGCATGTTTGTGTTTCAGTCGAAACAGGATGTGGTCATGATCCTGATGGGTACCCAAATTCTTGATTCTTCTCCATTGTCTCTAAAAATGTGGCATCCTTTGTTCTATGCCTCCTCGGAAAGGATAGCACAAGATCCGGTTTGAGTAAAAAATCCTAGTCTTCCCATAGAATTTTGGTCAATCCATGCCATTAAGGCCATCAAGGATTTTCTTGGTCAAACCTTGTTGGTGGCTGAAATTTTTACTAATGGTGGGTCTTATTCTGTGGCTCGACTTATAGTGAAAATTGATGTCACTTAAGGGTTGTATGAGTTGGTTGAGTCACTAAAGAAACTCTGACTCCTGGTGTTGGGGAGAAAAATGGTGGTGGAAAAAAAATTGGAATACTTTTGCACCACTAAAATCTTAGATAATAATGTGTTATGTGCTTATTAGTAGAGTTTTAACATGGAGCCAACATCTAAAATGTGGAAGGGGGGGTCCTGGTATTTATCTACTTTGTAGATCTAGTGAGGAAACAAATGAGCATTTGTTTCTCCAATTCCCATATACTGTCAGCATCTGGACTGAGTTGGAACACTTGGTCGGTCAATGATTTCTCTGAAATGGGCCCTCCATAGAAGTCTGTTTTTAAAACTTTGGTATTGGAAGGGATTTGAAGAAATGGAGATCCTTTCATTTCCTCATCTTATGGGGAATTTGGATTACTCGCAATCATATTAATTTTCAAGACAACTTTCAACCTCCCTTTCAAATGGTGGCATAGATCTGGACACTATTGCCATAATATATTTCTATAGAGATCCTGAAAGCTCCCAGAGTGATGAAACCTTTGATCTTGGACTAACTTAGGGCATTGGAATTTTTCGATGGGGTATGCAAATATTGTGATTCTGTGATCAATTTGGATTTTGTTCTCTTCAAATCTGAGTCTCGTTTCTTTAGTTTAAGGGAAAATGGTGGTCGTGGCACAAATAATATGGGCAAGTTCAATGCTATATTTTACTTACTAAAAATCATGCATCAACTTCATTTAATTTCTCTGCAGGTGAAGGGAGACTCCTTATTAACCATTAATTGGATGAATGACATTATAAATGTTGTTAATATTTCCCTACACCATCTGACATTTCTACTAAAGGAATTGAAATTCCTAATTTTTCAGGTCATCGACTTCCAAACTATTTTTTGGGAACAAAATGTGGAGGGTAACACTTTCTCAAAAGCAAAACTGGAGCTAGAAGATAATTTTTTTGTTCTTGAATAATTCGAAAACAAAACTAGGATTTCAAGCAGAATGGATGTTTTGAGTAATTTTTAGCCTTTTCTGTAGTTTTTAGATGTATAGGTAACTAATGATGTAGAAATTTTGGACTACTTTATGAACTCTTGAGGAAACTATAAGACACCCAACAACATGAGTTTGGTGATATTTTGTTTACTTTTTTTAACGCTATAAGTCCACTATGACTATGGTTCATAAGCACATGATGAATGTCTTTTATTTCTACTTGAATAAAAATGTGTTTTATCTCCAAAAAAATAATACCAACATATAATATAGTTGGTATATATACTAGTGTATATGTTGAAAATGTATATATATATATATATATATACATACCAACATATATGTATGTCAGTATATATGTAGATATAAAGAATACTATATATACTAGGTATAGTACACTAGTATAAATACTGATATATACATTAGTATACCGACATAATATGTTGGATAGTATGTTGGTATAGTATATATACCAACATATTATGTTGATATATATACACCAACGTTTATATTAGTGTATTATACAAACACACACACACACACACACACACACATAGAGAGAGAGACATTGGTATACTATTATGTATCTTGGTATATATACGGACATATTATATGTTGGTATATATACCGGTATATATATTGACATATAATATGTCGGTATATATACTAGTATATACACCAACATATAGTATGTTGATATATATACTAGTATTTACATCGACATATATATAGTGACACATTATATGCCAATGTATATACTAGTATATTTACTGACACACACACACACACACACACACACGTGTGTGTGTGTGTGTCGCTATACCGACATATTATATGTCGATATATATCGATTGTAATGTCTGTCTAGGTTAACCCCAATGTGTCATTTTTTTATTTTTTGTTTTTTATTTTTTATTAAAATGATTTATAAGCTTTCGCAAGATTGTGCAATAATATCAATAAAAAATTTCTTTAAAAATCAAACATAAATTTTTGTATTCCATTATTATTCATAATTCCAACAAGTTTGAAGCTTGATAATTAAAAAATGAAATGCATGAATATAAAATTCCTTATAGATCAATTGCCTTACTTCTAATTAATACGTTGTAGAACTGTAAGTTATAATAGATAAATATAAATGGCTCCCAATTTTAACAAGTCAACGAAAGGTAACAATATCTAACAAGATAACAATCTAGTCTTTTTTGTTGTTGAAATTATCATATTTTAAAATATCCTCTAAATAATATTCCACCATACCCATATATGTAATGCCCCTCTAATTGAACAACTTTCTCACGAGCGGGAAGCGGGAAAATGAAGACACTGGATTGGGCGAGCGACTGGTTTGAAATCGAAGACACCGGATTGGACGATCGGCTGGTATGAAACAAAAGGCACTGGATTGGGAGGAAGCCACAACCCTACGAGCCCAAAATCTGGATGTATGGACTTGGAGAGAAAACAACTCTTCGTTTTAAGTGGAACAAATCCGTGAGGGACGGACAAGGTTGGGCGGCGACATTTTGTATCATTGGACAGAACGGACCCCTTTATCTCTTAGACAGGCACTCCCGACATTACCAAACAGAAGCTCCCCTTGTTTTTGGTATTTACCTTTTAGACTCTTCCCTACTCTGTCCTATGGATTAACTGTGTCCTCTTTTTAATCTTTTTTTCGCTCCTGTTCCGGTCAGTCTAACCTGTCCCAAAGCCCCACCAAAGACAACAGTCTCCCCGAGGTTCCAGTTTTATCCGACAATTTTTCCATTAACATCTGCCTTCGCACAAACCCCGGACTCCTTTTTAAGCCTGATAACCGCTCCAGCACATGTATGTTACCTGTCCACAAGTGTCCCATAAAAGACAACAGACATCTCGGAGTATTTGTATTTTTCCTACTGTTTTTATCTTTTCGCTCCGCCTACGAACTTTCCTCGATTTTCTTGAACGGGCTGGAACAAACCTGCTACTGTCAGGGGCCCCTAGCACTTTTCCCACCATCTTAGGCAGATCTTCTTAAGACAAGTTGTCTGTTACCTTCTCGGGGTTCCAGTTAAATCCGACAGTAAATACCCTTATCATTCACCTTCGCACAATCCCCGATCACTTTTTTAATTCTGATAACCACTCCAGCACCTGCCTGTTACCTGTCCACAAGCGTCCCATAGAAGACAACATGCTTTTCCTACTGTTTTTATCTTTTACGCTCTGCCTACACACTTTCCCCGACTTTCTTGAACGAGCTGGAACAAAACTGCTCCTGTCAGGGGCCCCTGTCACTTTTCCCACCATCTTAGGCAGATCTTTTCCTTGTGGAATCTGCAGCATCTCTCATGGAAACACTAAACTCGACCGTTACTGTTAGACAAACCGGGGACCCCTAGGACCACCCGGACATCATGGCTACCATAGATGAGATGATAAACAAACACTACCTAAAAAAACAGCTCACACAGGTCTCCAAACATCCTGTGTCTGGATCCACGCTCCACTCTTCTGACGCAGAAACCACACCACTGGAGCCTTTACCCGAGAAAAACCCACCTAAGCCCTACAGACACTGTGGATTCAAGAAACTGACAAGCACCCCCTCTGGCCACCCTCCTACAAACAAACATAAGCAACAGAGGGTCTGGAAACCTAAAGAGACCCACCCAAAACTAATCCTAGGCATGGATGTGGGACTGACTGAAGCATGCAACTTGGCACTATGTGCTCTGGTTGGCAGACTTGCCTACAAAGACAAGTGCAATCAGAGCTTGGAATATTGGATAGCAGCTTCACGGCAGCCTCTTCTAGGGTATCTTCCCAGAGTTCTTCTTCTCCAACACGGATGGTTTGGCTTTATCTTCAAGTCACCTGAGGATACTGTTCGAATCCTGGACAAGTTCTGGGCGATTGGCGGTGGAAGCCTCATGCTAAAGCGATGGAGGCTCAGTTTCAACCCTTCCACTGAATATTTTTCCTTCAGGCACATCTGGGTCCTCTTACCCGGCCTTCCACTACAGCTTTGGAATCATCAAGCCTTAGAACTTATCGGATCTTCTTTGGGGCGCTTTTTAACAGTGGACACAGCCTCCCTGGATACATCTGACCAAAAAATGGCTAAAATCCTGGTTGAACTAGATATCCATGCAAGACTACCAGAAATCCTGAACATAGACTGGAGAGGCCATCTTATCGCCCAAAGAATCGACTACCTGGGTATCCCGTTCAGATGCTCCTTCTGTCGCAGAACAGGTCACTTGAGACGGGATTTTTACAAGTATCCTCCCATAGAACTAGAGGCAACCTCGTCGGAAGAGGTCGGGATAAATGGCTATGACACATAGTCTGATGCATCTGGAGGAGGGTCACCAACTCAACAACAAGAAATGAACACCGCTTCACAAGATGACTCACTGCTAGCTCCATTGGAAGCTCAGGCGGACTCTTGGCGGCCTGGGATCCTTTACATTTTAATTTTATGCCTTTGCTCAGCCTGGGTGGTATTCTTTTAACTGGAACTTGTTACGAACTCAACTCCTCCTTGACCTTGCTCAACACTTACGGCCCGTGCCTGGATCGCAGATGTTTCTGGGAGAGGCTGGACAACCTGGGCCTTCTAGCCATAAAAGATCTCATAATCGTCGGAGACCTGAACTTTACGCTCAGCACAAAAGAAATATGGGGCGTCAAGGCAAAAACTGACACACTAGCGACCTTCATCAACTCGCTTCTCTCAAAAAATGCTTTAGTCGACTTGGAACCAGCCGATCTACTGCCAACATGGCGAAATGGAAGAACAGGCTCCTCCAGCATTGAAAAATGCCTTGATAGATTCCTGATTTCCAAAGAGCTGCTCTCAACACACAGGGCACGGGCCTGGGTCGACCTGACCTACCTGTCCGACCACACTCCCATCTGCTTTCAACTTGGAAAAGGTAAGTCGGGGTCGAGCTACCCATTCAAATTCAATCCGGCATGGATGCTGGAGACTGAATTCGACCGGATTGTAAAAAAAGTCTGGACCGATCCCTCTCTCTCTCTACCGGGGGACGCACAAGGCAATTTAGTCAGAAAACTAAAAAGTCTAAGAACTAACTCTATAATCTGGCTGAAACGGAAAAAAGCGCTTGAATCAGCCACCCTGCACAAGCTCGAACTACAAATTTCTTGTTTACACTGGCTCAAGGCGCGAACTGATCAGAAGACTGATTTTGATGCAAAGTTACACACGCTAGAGGCAACCTGACTGCACATACTCCAGGCAGATGAGATAAGATGGCGTTTAAAAAGTCGTGCGCTCTGGATTAGTAGTGGAGACAGCAATACCAGATTCTTCCACTTCTTTGCAAGCCACTGTAGAAATAAAAAACTGATTTGGGATATTGAGGCAGAGAATGGCAGCACTGCCCATAGGTTAGAAGACATCAAAATAGAGGCACACAATTACTACAAGAATTTTTTCAAAAAAGATCACAACTTCTCCATACAGGACCAGGCAGATACAACTCAACTCTTCCCACAGATGGTCACTGAAGAGGACGCGAGAGCACTGGAAGCTCCCTGCACAAAAGAGGAAATTCTACAGGTAATAAAAGGTTTCAAAAAAGAAAAAAGCCCCGGTCTCGATGGATGGACGACGAAACTCTACCTACACTACTTCGATTTAATGGCTCAAGACCTGCTGGAGGCCGTTGAGGATTCGAGAATCAGAGGACTGGTAAACAAACAACTGAACAATACTTACATTGTCCTGATTCCAAAACAGAATCATCCCCGACAGTTCTCGGACTACCGACCGATCTCGCTGTGTAACCTCAGCTACAAGATCATCACCAAGATCATTGCAAACATGATTCACCCTCTTCTCTCCCGGGCACTGGCAGAAGAGCAGCTTGGCTTTCTCAAGGGGAGACAAATCCTTGATGCAATAGGCACTGCACAGGAGTGCTTACACAACATAAAAACAAAAAACATTCCTGCCATGCTCCTAAAACTAGATCTAAAACAGGCTTTCGACTGTGTAAACTGGAACTTCCTTCATCTCATCCTGATCCAATGTGGATTTGGGGTAGCCACTACAAACTGGATATTGGGATGCTTAACCATCGCCTCCCTGGCAATTCTAATCAACGACGAGGCTACAAAGACTTTCCACAGTGAAAGAGGACTACGATAGGGATGTCCCCTCTTACCCCTACTCTTCATTCTGGTCTTAGAATGCCTCAACATCTTGTTAAAAAGAAGTAAATTAGATGGCAATCTAACGGGAATCAGAGCTTCAAGACTGACTCAAATCTTACATTTACTTTTCGTAGATGATGTGATAATTATGACATCGGTTTCCATGTCTGAATGGAAAGAAATCTTTACTGTGCTAATTGTCTTCTGCTCTGTTACAGGCCTAAAAATAAATTATCAGAAGTCTTTATTCTTGGCCACAGGTGCGAGGGCAGCTTTCCTATTGGAGTTAAAAACACTCTTTGGCATTGACTCTCGAGATCTGGAGATGGGCTTCACCTATCTCGGATACTTTATCAAACCAACAAGATACAAAGCAAAGGACTGGGGCTGGTTGTATGAAAAGTTTGAACGTAGAATTCAACATTGGTGCAATAGATGTTTGTCCATTGGCGACAGATACATTTTGATAAAGGCTATCCTGGAAAGCCTCCCGGTGTATTGGATGGCGCTGGCATACATCCCACAATCAGTGCTAACAAAGTTGCGCAAGATGATCTTTGCGTTTCTTTGGAAAAACAACAAGCAACATAGAGGTCTCCATTTATGTAGGTGGGAAACTCTCTCAAAACCTAAAGCACTAGGTGGGTGGGGCCTGAGAAACCTGCACCTATCCTACCTTGCCCTCTCGGCAAATACACTTTGGCGTATTCTGATGGTCCCTGACATCTGGCACAACCTTATAAAAGACAAATATCTTGCACACTTGCCGGTTCATTCCTGGCTCAGATCAGCCACCCCCTCTCCACTGAGGGGCTCACAGACTTGGAATTTTCTTCAAAGAACACTTCCAATTCTTCTACACTGGATCGCATGGCTGCCTGGCAATGGTTCTGCTATTGAACTTGGTAAAGACGACATCCTCGACATGGGATTAAAGGCCCAACTCTCCTCTAGATTGTTGGAGCACCTACATAATTTAGGCCTCCATTATCTCTTTCACTTAAAAGCCCCCCACAACAGCTGCACTCTTGGCGAATCCTGGAAAACTAGCTCCATGCTGTCTTTAGACAGAGAACTCTCAGCGGAATGGATCAGATACACTCAACACCTAAATGAGGCGGGCATTTGCCTACAGGAGAGACCTGACAATCTCATCTGGACGGGCGGCGATAAATCTGGTTTCATATTAGTCCGAAATATTTACAAAGCCTTGACAGAGGAAATCTGGCCCACTTGTGATCAGACCCGGCGCAACTGGCTGTGGAAGTGGAAATGTCCGCTGAAGATCAAATTATTTACTTGGCTTTTGACGGAGAATAAATTGCTAGTCTGGGATATCCTCCAAAACAAGGGTTGGTCAGGCCCAAACCGCTGCATTATGTGCAAGGAGAATAGTGAAACCTCGTACCATCTCTTCGTGAGCTGCACCTTTACTCAACAAGTCTGGCAACAAGTCACAGAATCACTACATTTAACCACACAGTGGCGAGGAACCTCGGCACCCGCCTGCTTTAGCTCCTGGTGCTCAAGACAACAACTCTTCACCTCGCTGCCAACCACCATCTGTTGGTATATTTGGTTGTCAAGGAATGCAACCATTTTTTATGATAAACATCCCTCAGCAAACTTCGTGACACACCTCATCCTATCATTTGTCGACCATCNACCATTGCCCAGAATATCCGCAGATCAAATACAACGTTACCCTTCGATAAAGCCATCGCCTGGTTCGATGGAGCTGCTCAATTAGACGGAAATCTTTGCGGGGCAGGAGGTCACATATACATCAACTCTCAGACCTCCTACAGATGGACGCTCAACGGAGGACAAGGAACCAACACCAAGGCCGAACTTCTGGGGGCATGGGCTTCCCTCATCCTGGCTCGAAGGCTGAACATTGAAGACTTGCTACTTCTCGGAGATTCCAAGGTCATTATTGACTGGATAAACGACAAGGTCGAGCTCCGATCAACAACACTGGAGTGCTAGAAAGAGAGAACCACTGAAGCAAAAAGACTCTTCAAGAGCTTCACTGCCACTCACATCTAGAGGGATGAAAATAACACTGCGGACCAACTATCTAAACAAGCTCTAACCCGGCCACCTAGTCTAATAACTTTTGCCCGTTGGGAGGATGGCAACGAGGGTCCCCCTACTCAACTTAAACTCTGACGTGGTTGGCGCCAGGTCACTGAAATCCCACTGGCAACAGGGTCACTGTTCTGGTTACAATACATCTGGGATCCGAAAGTCCACTGGCATAAGGGTCTCTGTTTTGGTTACAGTACTCTCGAGCTTCTCGGGGATTTCATGGAATAGATATAAGAAGGTTGATTCCTCGCATTTTATGAGAGGCCAAGCGATGCACACAACATACCATTGAATAAAACATTCTATCAGTGTTAGATCATGGCAGTTATCTACTCGTCAGTCACTCAAACTCAGCGAAAGACCAAGACAGTGAGTGGGAATGGCAGTTATCTGCTCGTTATGACTGTATGACTGTATGGCAGTTATGACTGTATGAGTGACAGAGTCTCTGCTTAGGATACGTGCTGACCATAGTGAGCACATGTCACCGTTTTGCAAGGCATTTTATATGCTTCACTGTAAAATTTTTATATACTGTTGAATATAAACGAGAAACTTTTCCCGTGAAAAAAAAAATGCCCATCTAATTAACCCAAAGACAAGTCCCCCTTTTTTAACTTTGCAACTACTCATGGGTAATAAGGGATAGAGTTGTTATACAATTTAAAGTCTCCGAGAGTTTATAACAATTTTGTTTTATTAATCTAAAATTGATTGTAGGTTATTTTAGATCATTTCGTAGGTTTCATATGTCTTGGTGCATGACTTGCGTAAGGTTGCGCAAGAATCTTGTCAACTTGTACAAGGTTACACAAGGTTGAGCATTAAGTTTTGTTGGCTTTTACGAGGTTGCGCAAGTTGCACAATAACTACAGTACAATTGTAATATACAAGGTATATTTAATTATTAGTTCCTCTCAAAGGATTATAGCAATTGCAATATACAAGGTATCTTTAATTCTTAGTTCCTGACAAAGGATTATAATAATGAGTTTATCTTTGAATTTAGATTATGATTTTAAATTTTTATAATAAAAAAATCTAAAATTTAGTATAAGAAATAAATATTTATTTTTTAATATAATAAAAAACACTTGATTTTATCAATTTAATTTTCATTGATTAATATATTAAAAAACTTATGAGAAACTTTCAATGTTCAAAATTAATTATAATAATTAATGAAATTTGTCCTGACTTCACATCATGTTTACACACCAATTCTTTATTTAATTCAAAACTATACCAATTCGTTTAGACTGCAATTGTCTTCGTATAGATTTTGTTTGGAGATACCAAATTGTTTGTCCTTTTTTAATTAATACTAGGCTTGGGTATGAGAAAATACAAATCCACGCCACCTGACACGCCTTATCATAATTGTCATCGCCATTGGACATAATAGAAAACACGTCAACAAATTTTCCCTTTCACACAAATAAATCAATAGTTAAAGACTTATACAATGGGAATGAGTTAATAACTAAAAAATTATGTTTTAATGATTAAATTGTTCTTTTTTAAAGAATGAAAATATATTTTACTTAAATTTTATTTTTTTAATGATTATTAAAAAATTTCATTTTACTTAATTATTTAATTTAATTTAGAAGATGACAAAAATCCATGACATAATAATGAAAATGTATTTTAATTAAATTTTTAATTTTTTTTTAACGATTATTGAGTTTAGAATGAGAAAAAAATAATTCATGACATAATATTCCAATTGTTAATATTAATGGTCAAAAAATATTTTTATTCTTTTTAAGAGATTAATATGTGTTTCTCTTCAAGTTGATACGATAAATACTAGATAAATACTATAAACATACATTTATCTTCTCATGAGTTGTACAACACATTGTTTTAAAAAGTCGAAAGTCGAAAACTAAAGCATATATTCAAAGGACTATACAATAATAATTAAATACTTCTAATAATTAATTAATTCTATTGAGGAAAAACTTTATGTTCCAATCAAAACTGACATGATTCTTTCTCTCCTAAAATGATAGCAAGTGAAACCATTTACATTGGTTAGATAAACCATTTACATTGGCATGATTTTCTATAGTAAACTTGTAACATTACCTACACTATTTATTTAATTGTTTGACCTACATTTCATTGGGTAGTTTTGCACAATGATAGATATGGTCTCTCATGCATTAATTTTATTGGGTGTTCACAAATGGACAAGGATGACTATAATATAATCTGTAGGCGAAGTCACCAAGGATAGATGGATAAGAGATATATCTAAGCTAACAATAAGCATAGGGAATTTATAGACATACATGATGTATATATGAGACTTGACAATAAAGCACTTAATGTTTGTTTGGATCTATCATTGAACCCATCCAAAGGTGCACAACTAGGTGCTTAGAACGAGTGCATTTCCAAATTGTTAGAGCTAATTATGATTTAAAATTATTTATTGATTTAATATCATTAAGTGTTTGGACTCTGCAAGGATTTGATAGATGGTAAGAGGTTCTTAAAGCAAATTATTTCCCCATCGTAACTTGTATGGCTTATGATCCGTAATCTTTCTTTAAGTAGTATTTGTTAAAGAGTTGAAGCTATTATTAGGATCCCACAAGCACATTAAAAATTGTGTAATACCAATTATGAATAGAAATATAAAAACAAAACATAAACACAATATTGCATATCATCTTAATTCATTACTTGACCTGTAACTTTCGCCTTGTAATAAGTATTTTTTTTAAAGTGAAACAATGGAATGATGGATTTAATTATATATTTTTAAAATTACAACCTTGACTTTTAAAAAACATATATATATATATATATATATATATATATATATATATATATTTTTTTTTTTTTTTTTTTTT
>ML805102.1:40019-54275 GCA_009831015.1 Picea engelmannii | reverse complement strand
AATATATAATTTTAATTATGTGGTGCATAACTTATCCTATCTTAGTTGTCACATAGATGATATATTTTAAGTTAGAATCGTAAATAAAATTGAATATATAATAACTTGGTTTGCATCATAATTTAAAGATATTATAAGGTTCTTTTAATAATTAATAAGGAAATTACAATGATGTCTTCATAACATATAACATAACAATTGATGGACACTTTAACTAGGATAAGCATAACAACACAACGATGGACAACTATCATAATTTATTTTATAAAGGACTTTGATATTAACCCAAGAGGTTAATGATATTATTATCTTCTTTTAATAATTAAGTTTTTCTTTTTCTTAAAAAAACAAACAAACACGATAATTGAAGAAGTATTTAACTCCAACGAATAACTACACATTGAAATTGAAGGAACACGCAATGTTATATATACAATGCGTAATTAAACTTAAACCATTTTTTGGTTTAAAATTATATATATAACACTGAAATTGAAGGAACACGCAATGTTATATATACAATGCATAATTAAACTTAAACCATTTTTTGGTTTAAAATATATATAACACTATGCATAATTTCTACATAAATGTTTCTTAACCATTATATATTAAACAATAGTTATTGTATCATCCAAAAAAAACTTATTATTAAATCATTCCATTGTCTCACCCAAAAAAAACTTATTATAAAGTAAAAGCTATAGGTAATAACATAAGACACTTTGTGTATTATAATTGAATTGAAGTTATTGTGAAAGGATAATTTAACATTTTTATTAAATGAAAATCTCTAAGGACCTTTTTACTTGTATCTTTCCCTTAGATTATCTATCACTTTTACTTTTACATAGTCATCTATAATTTTATAAGAATGCTAAGGGTTCCATGCACATTATGTTCTTTGGGACATAGCTACATACTACAAGGGTTCTATGTGTCATGTCCTTCAAACATTCGACCTTGAGCATTGGGAAGAGTGGCATAACTATATAGACCTTGTTAACTCTAGTTGTTACCCCTATTTGTGAGTCTATTAAACACTGAGGAATAAGGAATTCACCTTATTGTGGGCCCCTTAGTTTACCTCGTGACTGATCGAGTCTGCGTCCTACCATCACGACATCTTGCAACCGCTCGAGCAAAAGTGCCCCTCACTTTTCAACTCTGGACACGATGGGAGTGCTAATAGGTGGAATCAAGGACGATGTTCCACCTCTCCCCATAGTACCAGTTTGACAAACATGATCCTTGTGCTTGCATCCACTAACACATTTTGTTGTCAGTAATGATATAAATCGATCTAATTACATAAACCAAATAATTAATTAAGAACCACTCCCTAACTCAATCCGAAGTCTCGTTGATGATATCCACGTCAACGCATCATTAAGTTTCATGGCACTCAATAAACTTGTTAGTAACATCTAAAATAATTACAATCAGTTTATGTAATTTATTTATAAATATCTCATGCCATAAATCGAACCATTTTTACATTTTAAAATAGCATCAATCAAATAAAATAAAGTCTGAATATCATCAAGCATTTATTAACTGGGTCATTTGCAAGCAAATTCCCTCAAAAAATAAGTCTAGTTTTTCAAAAGTAAGCAAATAAAATGGGGCACTACATCGACATATTATATGTCGATATACACCAACATATTTATATATATCGGTGTATATACTAGTATATATACAGACATATAATATGTGGGTATATATACAAGTATATATACCGACATATAATGTCCATATAGTAATGTATATACTCATATTTATACTAGTGTACTATGTTGATACACTAGTGTATATACTAGTATTTATATTAGTGTACTATACTAATATGTCAATATATATACTAACATATAACATGTTGACGGTAATATGTGTTAAAATAATTGATGTGATCATTTTACCATAGACAATATCACAATATTGTCACCCAACCATAGGCAGGCAACAACCCTTGAGCACCTTTAACCTTTGACAGAATTATTCCGGAAAGTCATACTAGAACCAACAGATAAACCCTAACTGCTAACTGCAGCAACAACTTAATACAAGTAGAGTTCTCCTTCTCCAAGGGTAGCGCATAAGAGAGAATATCCATATCCACAAAACAAGTACCATATACAACTGCAACTGCACTACTCTCTCAAATTTGCACCATACTTAGCTAGTAAATCACCAAGAATATCACCAAGAGTATCACCAAGAATATCACCAAGAGAATCATCAAGAATATCACTTGATAATTCTAGAGAGAGACTAAGACCAAGAGATGACCATACACTCTTATTCCTCCTTGAAGTTGCAGTTGCAGCTGCAACTACAGATCTCCACAAGACTTGCACTCTGAATGGGTGTACTAAAACATCCTCTATTTATATTATCTATCCAATGAATTTTCTAGCTGGGCTGACCTGACTTTCTGGTAATTATATTTTTTATTTATCTTTTTCTTGTGGAGCCGACTTGTCTTTCTGGAAGATAATATTCTAATATTATTTATTCTACTAGGCCAACTTGTCTTCTAGGGTTTTTACACATCTGTTTAGGGTTTCCTTTACTTCCGAAATATTCCATTCTAGTCAAAGGTTACACGTGGAGGTTAATACCTCCCACAACTACTGTAACATCAACACTCCCTCCTAGCTAGGGAGGTATTAATGGTAATGGTCTTAGGAACACACAAACCATTATGTCGAAAGAATCATCATAGCCACACAGGTTATCTCATGATCACACAGATCAAGTCACGAGCATCATCATCACTATTAGTATTGTCTGATAGTATCCTGGAATCAACATACATCATCGTTTGCATCATCTCTCGAGGCCATACTCCATCTGAGTAATCGGGCATGATGTTGAATAAGTCATGTGTTGAATCAACACACTTAGCAGAGTGTATCACATGAGTCAATCACTCAATAGAGTGATACAAGGACCATTCTTGTAATCCAAACATACGTCCTAGAAGAATAATTTTCCCAACAGATGTTGAAATCCCCGCAATGGACTACAAGGACCATTCTTCTAATCCGGACCTACATCCTAGAAGAATATCAGTCCTCCCAAATGATGAAATCCATGGAATGGAATACAGATACCATTCCTACAGGAATGTCAGTCTTGGACTATTTTCTAATCAGGTCATATGTACCATAGAGATCAATGTCTACCCATATGCCTTATAAAATATCGGTCATGTATCAACCACACTAATTGGGACATCATGTCCTTAGGGGGTGGACTATTCAACTTGATCGAGCCAATAACTGTGCCTCGGGAGAATATCATTCCTGAACCATTTTCCTAATTGGGCCACAATTTGTGCCTTAGGAAAATACCATTCCATGATACATCAACAATCTGTCAACTTGGACCATTCTCCATAGGCAGAATGTTTGTCCACTAGCAATTTGTTCTGCCTGAACCATTCTTTGCCTAGAGAATGTTTCTCCACCAACACACTGACTATCCATCTAGCTAGCAATCATCTCCAACACTAGTGGTAGTCTCCATGGAAATCAAATAGTAGCATATAGTTGCTATAATGCCATCCAATAAAACACAACTGTGTCTATCCATAGTAGTACACAACTACTTCCCAGTGGTACACAACCACTCCTAATATCACACGACTACTAACCAGTAACACACAGTCACTACCAGTGGAACACATCCACCACAATAGCATACAACTACTTTCCATAGACATACGATCTCTACATAAATCAAACCATATCATCTAATATGATCCTGCATCAACAATTTCATCAACTGCATCACCTCTAAGCCATACTAGCATGATGTGAATGCATCATATCTAAGCTGTACTGACATGATCTGGAGTATCATATACATCATCTTTAAGCCATAATAGCATGACATATCTAGCATGATGCCAATGCATCATATATAAGTTGTATGCCACCTCTAAGCTTTACTTGCATGATGTAGATCAATGGCTCACTATGTCATATCTAAGTTGTATGATCATCTATAAGATGTACTAGCATGACATATATAGCATGATGCCAATGCATCATATCTAATATATATTCCACATCTAAGTTGTACTCGCATGATCATATCTAGCATGACACGAGCCCCTTGCATCATCTCTAAGTTGTATGGTCATCTCTAAGTCGTACTAGCATGATATATCTAGCATGATGTCAATACATCATATCTAAGTTGTACTCGCATGACCATATCTAACATGATGTGTCTCACCAACATCGTCTCTAAGTTGTACTAGCATGAACATAACTAGCATGATGTCAACACATCATATCTAAGTTGTATGTCCACCTCTAAGCTATACTAGCACGATTCTCCTCAGGCCACTGTATCAACAACTCCAACCATCTGTATCATATCTAAGTTGTACTAGCATGCTCATATCTAGCATGATGCAAGCATCATCTCTAAGTTGTATGACCATCTCTAAGTTGTACTAGCATGATACAGATCCGTAGCTCACTAGCAGTCCATGATTCCACATATCAGTGCTCCCTCCCAACCAAGGATGTCATCTCCTCCCTTTCAACCAAGGTAGAAATCTCCACGAGCCCCATCTTGTCCATCAAGTATGAAAAATTTATCTTGGACAAAGGATTCCTCAAAATATCTGCAGTCTTCTCATCAATGGAAATACACTGGAGAACCACTTCTCCCCTCTTGACTTTATCACGGAGAAAATAGTACTTGATCTCAATGTGCTTCGATCTGTCATGGAACATCAGGTTCTCTAATAGCTTTACACAACTTTGGTTATCACAATATATCACAGTAACCTGATCAAATAGTCCAGAAACCAGCTTACAGAGCCACATTTCTTTCGTACAAGCATCACAAGCTGCAATATATTTTGCTTCTACAGTGCTGAGTGCAATAGACTTTTGTTTTCTTCTATCCCATGATATCATAGCAGATCTCATACTGAAACACATACCATAAGTAATCTTTCTGTCATCTGCACTCCCTGCCCAATCTGAATCAGTAAATCCATGCAACTATACATCACTGTTTGAGGCATATCTCAAACCATAGTTTAGAATCCCACAAAGATATCTCAAAACATGCTTTGTAGTTATCCAATGCTCATGTCTAGGTTCCACCTGGAACTGGCTCAACGTGTTCATAGCAAAGAAGATGTCCGGTCGAGTATTCACCAAATTAACCAATGAACCAATCAATTGTTGGTATAGGGACGAGTCTATTGGATCATAATCAAAGTCTCTCAACTTCCTCATATCTTTCACCATGGGAGTTTCCATGGATTTGCAATCCATCATCCCAAACTTCTGAAGAATCTTTACAATATACTTCCGTTGCCACATTAATATTTCACAACTCTTATTATATACTTCTAGTCCCAAATAATAATGCATGAGACCAAGATCCTTCATATCAAATTCAGAGGCTAACTCCTTCGTACTCTGAATAACGAGAGGCTCTGCACCGAGCTCTTAGAGCTTGCTTGAGTCCATACAAGGCCTTCTTCATACACGAGTTTCTCTCAGGTGTACCCCAAAACCTTGAGGTTTCTCTATGTATACTCAATTAATCCATTGAGCAAAGCGGTCTTTACATCCATCTAATGTAAACTCCAACCCATGGATGCTGCAAGAGATATGATGGCTCTAATAGAGGTTTATTTGGAAACTAGAGAAACCGTCTCATCATAGTCTTCTCCCTCTTGCTAGGAGAACCCTCTAGCCACGAATATTGACTTGTATTTGTCAATACTTCCATCCACTGCATGCTTTATCTTGTAAACTCATTTACATACTTTTCTTTAGGTCTAGGTATGATTTCCCATACATCATTTTTCATGATGGATTGATATTTTTCTATCATATCTTCCTTTAGAATTGGTACTTGATGAGATCACCTGTCTCACAACTTGATGGAGTCATTTGCTCCATGTTTGCAACTGTCACTCTAGCTCCTTCTCAGAGCTATCGTCTGTGACCTTCTCAAAACAAGAACAACAAGAGAAAAAATATTTCCAATAACATTTTCATAAGAACATATCTATGGTAACAAGTACCATAGGATTACTAAGGTGACCTACCCGAGAACAATAAATATATCCTAGAGGAGATGTTAGTTCATTTTGAAAACAATCATCTATATCAATAGTACTTACATGCAACCAAGTATACCTAGCAGTAATATAACCTTTCAAAGATTGTTTTCAAAACTATAGAAACTATCAAACTTGATATGTGCAAATCTTAACAAATTGATCAATCAAACCTGGATCTTGGAGCCTCAACTTTTGTTCCTATGAATGTATTGAATCCAAGATCACTACTTGGACAAGGTCTCTTGTACATTCCCTGCAAAATACACTCATGCTTTGTTAGATGATATAACATGAAAAGCATATACAAGTGCATACCTTTGAAATTTGCAGCATCGTTCAGCGTGTCTTCTAATCTGAAACTAGACACCATCTTGACAAGAAGAGGTTAGAAACTGAATAAAAAAGGTTTAATGATTAGAACAAGCTAGAAAATCTAAAATTTCAACTTTGACCACAAAATCAATTTTAACCAAAAGTCAACCTTTGACTTGACTAGTCAACCTTTAACTTTGACCAATCAATCTTTGACTTGACTTTGACCAAAAACTCAAATTTGAAGTTTTGATTGTTGAGAGTACCAAGAGGTGCGCTAGGCTAAGACACACTAGAATATCTAGAAATTAGGTCCAACGCTTCACTTAAGGTGGCCAAAGAGTTGGATTAGGGTTTGTTGCAATTGCATAATCAAAAACCCTAGTTGCAATTGCAACTAGTGCCAAAACGAGCTTAACAAATAGCTTCCACGCTACCTTTCATTGGTTAGACTATCCTGAAGGTGGTGTGGGCACATAACCGAATTAGAGTTTATTGCAACTACATAATCAGAAACCCTAGTTGCAGTTGCAACTGGTGCCACAACGAGACTAACAAATAGCTTCCACGCTACCTTCCATTGGTTAAACTATCTTGAAAGTGATGTGGGCACATACCTTGTTAAAATATTTGATGTGCTAGTTTTACCATAAACAATATTCATTACTTGTTCTACTGCTCAACATCATCATCCTCTAGATATGCTCGCCGAGTCTCATCCATATTCGTGAGCTCATCCTCAAGTCTAAGCTCTACTTCCCAAACCCGTTAACGCAAATGGCATTGCAAGTAACAAACAATATTGTACACTCAAAATTTCGAGATTGTTTAACTCCAATACACCCTTTAATAAATACTTTATTGGTCCATGTTGCATGGTGAACATTGTCAATTGTTTCAACTGTCCAATCATATCAGGAAAACATTTCAATTTCATCGGAGAAATATTCAATACATATACCCATGATAATCCCACCCTGAGATCAATTCCCGAAGTCCAAAAAGGCCCCACCTGTCCACATGATAGATACAGGATATTGTTTAAATGATTGACGTGTTTTAATTAATTTTTAATCAGGTTATTAACTCCACCGAATTTTTGAATCAAATTATTAACTTCACCATATTCTATTGCGAGAACAATATCAATTATTCTTCCAAAGGCTCGATAAAATAAAATGGATACATCCTTACTTAATAATGTGGAAATTTTAATTTATATAAATTGATTAAAAAAACAACAACTTTTTTAAATTTTGTTTTTTATAAATTGATTAAAAAAACAACTCTTCTTATCTTTTTCATTTATATTTATTGTATATTATAATTAGTGGGAAAATTATATAATTGGTAGACTCTTCTAATTTTTCCATTACTTTTGGGAGAGAGAAATCTCTCTATCAAGAGTAAATCTTCAAGTAGGCACGCGCAAATGTATCGAAACTTATGGAGATAACCTCAAATATGCAAGCTTCTTGTTTGTGACATATATATAAATTGATTAAAAAAACAACCATTTTTATGTATGTCATTTTTAATTATATATCAAGAGTAAATCTTCAAGTAGGCACGCGCAAATGTATCGAAACTTATGGAGATAACCTCAAATCTGCAAGCTTCTTGTGACATATATATAAATTGATTAAAAAAACAACTATTTTTATGTATGTCATTTTTAATTATATTTATTGTAGGTTAGAATTATTGCGTATTAGAATTAGTGGAAAGCATTATATAATTATATAATTGGTAGAGTTTTCTAAAATTTCCAGAATTGTTAAAAAAAATATTTGTAAGTTAGTTATCTCACATTCAAATCAAATTAAATGTAATTGTAAGCTTATGTTTGATGGAGAGAGCAATATCTCTATCAAGGATAAATCACTAGGTCGGCACTAGCAAATGTATCTAAAATTATGGAGATAACCTCAAATCTTCAAGCTTCTTGTGATACGTTTTGATTCTCTTAAGTTTAAATAATATGTTGTGCAATAATTTATGAGTGTTATTTTTCTTTCTTAACACTTAAATCATAGTAGTTGTGTATGGAGTTTTTATGCTCTACTTAGTTGACCTCTTTGTATGTTAAAATTGACTATGAAGTACATCTTATGGAGTATTTATGTTCTATTTATTTGAACTCTTTGTATGCTAAAACTTACTATGAAGATAGCAACTAGTTGCTTTGCAACTATTTCCCTTGTTGATGATGAGAACCCCCTCCTTTCTTACTCCCAAATCTTTATATATTGATCTTCGTCATCCACATCTTGACGTATCTCTGTTAACTTGGCTTCCCTCAGGCTGGGGTAAATCATTAGGTTTTCCTTAGTGTGCATCATTTCATGTGATAATAACCTAGATAATCCATCCTCTTCTCCAAAAACTAAACCAACTCAACACCATTTACTAGTTCACAGACTTCATCAACGCCTCTCGCAGACTGCACTTGTTACCCTGGTTCTGCGAATAATCACATGAAGCTTATTTGTCGAGCATTGACTTGATCGCCAAACATGGTATTTCTAAGATAAATGGTGGCCACTAATAGCTAATCTCTATGAACTCATATAACCAGAGTTATTTTAGAATCATGTTTATCTTATGCACCTTGATTGCCAACATTTATCTTATGCACCCTCCAACCCTGTCATCAAAACATAACTTTGGAAGGTAAAGAAAAAATCATGAACAAAACTTGTTTCAATCTCAAAATATGATTTTATTAGCAATTAAAAGATTCCATAAAATCCTGTCATTGTTGATTTTAGCAGTATTTATTAAATTAGCATCTATAAGTTTTATTTTGAGGTAACTAAAAGAGTAATATTAGCAGAAAAATCACCAATTTACTTTATTATGATACTAAATAACTTATTAAAAGATTCCATAAAATCTTGTCATTGTTGATTTTAGCAGTCTTTATTAAATTAGCATTTATAAGTTTTATTTTGAGATAACTAAAAGAGTAAAAAATCACCAATTTACTTTATTAGGATACTAAATAACTTATTGTTTATTTGTATTTGTTTATGTCTTCAACTTTGAATTTTAAGGCACCACTTAATTGATAATGTCAAAAATTCAAAAGGCCTCCATTATGTTTATTAAAGAAATTGAATAATGGAGGGAGGTTGGTGTACCAGTCACAACATATGTTGAGGAAAATTTGCAAACCTATGCGATTCATGAGAGTATGAGATGAGGGAGAAGATAGGTGGAGACGTGGTAGGCAATATTGTTCAATAGAGGATAGAGGACATGTGGAGGCGTGGCAGGTAGCAGGCAGACATGTAGAGGATAAAGGATAGGTGGAGATGTTGTAGGCGGTGACAGGTAGCAGGCAGACAGATGTAGACATGGAAGGAGATGACATGTAGCAGGTGGTATTGGTGACGACAAGTATTCAGGATAACTAGTATTCTAGAAGATCTCTCCCTAACTAACTAGCATACTCCCTACATGGGAGAATGAAAATGCCAAATTGATTTAGAGATGTTCTCATTTTAATAAAGGATCAAGAACTCTTAATAAAAAATAATTTTTTTTTTAATAGATATATGGTTAAGGAATATATTTAGAAATTAATAAATATATAGTGAAGAATTTGGAATAAATAATGTTTCTACATCTAAAAAGTATTGGTAAGGAACAATATTATCACTTATCAGGCTTCCAGATGCACAACACACTCCCCAAGCACCACACACGGGGTAGGTGAGGTTTGAACTAGCGATGTCACAAGGAGTGCCTTAACAGTACATTCTATCGGCAATTGATGTACACCCATGGGGGAAGTTCTCAACACCTTAATCTTCTTATTTTTTTGGTTTTCCATAAGAGATTTAATCTCATTGAACTTATTGAAAACCTCACATTTCTTTCTCAGGAAATATAGCCATGTCTTCCTAGAGAAATCATCTATGAAGGAAACATAATACATAAATCCTTCTAGTGATGGTACCAAAATAGGCCAAAACACATCACTATGTATCAATTCCATAATCCCTTTTTCCTTTGTAACTCCAAATGAGAATCTCACATGATTATGTTTTCCATATATGCAATAGTCATATAAATCAACTGCTAAAGAGAAATCAGGGAAACCTTCGACCATACCTTTGTTTTGCATACTTGAAGACCTTTTTCCCAAATATGTCCCATCCTATGGTGCCATATCATGGCCAAGTTAACTAAACAAGGAACAACGGAGTCAGTCTCAGACACAGTTGTACAGTTGCATCCAATCAAGTTGGCACTCCCTGACAACTTGTATAGGGTTCCAATATGAACTCTTCTCATGAAGACCATCACTTCCTAGACCATTTTGCATGAATCCTTCTCAAATATATTGTGCACATCTGCATCACTCATTTTGATGACATATATTAGATTTCTTGCCAAAATTGGAATATGTAGCACGCCTGGAAGTGTTCTACTCCTCCCACTCTTTAGCATTATTCATACTCTACCTTCTCCAACAATGTTGGTTGTCGAATCATCTCCCAAGAATACATCTCCTCCTCCATACTTCTCATATTCTCAAAACCATACCCTATGAAGTGTCATATAAAAATATGCACCTGAGTTGATCAACCAATTGTCATGATCTGACTATGTATTGGTCCCTGACTTTTCTTAGCAGCCTTTGACTTGTAGTCCCTTTTGTAATTCCCAACTTTACCGCACTTCCAACATCTTCTCTTCCACTGAACCAAGGATTTAGATATACCCTTAAACTTAGACCTTCTATCGAAGAATTTACCTTTACCTCTATCGATCAGTCAACCTCTCACCATCAAGGCATCCTTGGTCAATCCTTCCATGTTATTCTACCTCATTTCCTATGAAATCAGAGATGCAACCACATCTTCAAATGTTAATGTGGTTTCATTGCTCCCAATAGGCATGACTAAGGTATCCCATGAATTTGACAAAGAACACAACATAATAATACATTTCTCCTCCTCAATTATTTTAATATCCATAGACAATAGTTGACCTATCATAGAATTCTATGCATTCAAATTCTCTATTACCAAGTTACCATCACTCATCCTCATAAGATACAATTTCTTCCAAAGAAAAAACTTGTTTACTAGAGATTTTGACTCGTACAAGTTCCCCAAATTATTCCATATTTTATTTGTAGTGTATTCACCTAATACATTCAACAATACTCAATGCACAAGGCAAATTTGAATCGAACTCCTTTCCCTCCTTTCGATTTTATCCTAATCTTCTTTTGACACGCCCGTCGGTATTTTTTTGGAATCCACGGTGAACCACTATGCTTGATCTTCAAGAAGATATTCCATTTTAATCTTCCAAAACTCAAAATCTTGGCCATTAAACTTCTCAATCTCAATCCTATAACTGCTTGCCATTCTTTCAAGCACAAATCACTACCTTACAACTCTGATTGGTCCTAGGTTTAGAAAAAAATCCAATAACGAGTTGAACCCTCAGTGACAAAGTCATACCCCTAAAGAAAAGATCTAATTTTAATCATATATGCTCAAATCCAATATATAATCAACCTTTCTCTAATACCAAATGTAGAGAAACTAAACCAAGTATCAGAGAGAAGACAAAATTAAAACAAAAAGTAAACAATTGCAATCATGCACAGTACACAGAGGTTTACCTTAGATACCCTTAACTGAAAAAACCAATAATGCTTAAGCGACTTTCTCTCTCTTGTTGTCTTATTCATTCATTGAATAAAGAGTTACATGACTAACCTTGGTCCACACCTAAGACTAATTCATCATCCTACTCTCTTTATAAATTACAAGAACAACTTTGGAGCCATTTTAACTTCCTCTTCATGACCATGACACACACCTTGATCACATTTACCAGCACCTTAGTAGTATTATGTAATTCCATATTTATAGGCATCTACAACATGCAAAACCCTAATTTGCGACACCCAAAAATGGTTACAAATCCATGAAGATGATTGGTTGTGATCTCGTAATTCTTGAGATTCTATCACTGGTTTCGACCACTACTCGACTACTAGTCAATTACCAATTGACCATCTCGTCGACCTCCTTTTAACCTCCATTTGGATGACCTTTTGACTTCCATTCAGTTGACCTTTCGCTATTGAATTGACTCAATCGTTTAGTCGATCATTCACCCAGTTGATCATCCTCGACTAGCCAATTGGTTGACTTTGTTTCCACTACAAAGAATATAACAACCCAACAATTTAGACTGCAAAATCTTTAGATGTGATTATTTTACTAAAGACACATGTTTAAGCCGATTTGAGGACTAACAAAAAATCATTAGAAGAAATTTCAACTTAAAAATAGCCTTAAAAAAACATTAACAAATTAATTAAATCAAAGTTTCCCATGGTTATTTCACTTCTATCGAAGTTTCCCTATATACCTATTTTATATTTAAATCAATTTAGGATTAAATGCAATTTTTAACCCAAAATACCACTTTTATCAAAGTTGCCTTATGTATTTATTTTATATTTAATGCAATTCACGAGAAAAAAGTTCGATGCAATATTTTAACCCAAAATAAAAGAGAAATATAAATACACATTCACAGCTTAAAGTATTAATTGAACACAACTTTTCAATGTGTAAAAGATTTATATACGTATGTGAGAGAGACTTTGTAATACATTGAGGTAGATTTATTATCAACCAAAAATCGTATAAAGTTAGTAATTTTAGTTTCATTTTTAATTTAGACAGCATGCATTCCAAGATGTCATCCTCTAGAATTCCCAAACAATTACCAAAGGGGAAAATCTTGATTACATAGACTATAGAAAAAGTTGATAGTGACATGGAGGTTACACTAGAATAATTTGTACTATTCATTTAATTGATTAATCTAAAAATTGTGCGAGTGCCTCTCTTCTATAAAGATAATGAGGCTTTTATTAATGCTCAATTTCCTTTTCTTGGATGGAGGGAGATTTATAGGAATTTTAGAGAAGAAGATTATCTAGACATAGTTCTCCTAAGTGACACTACTATGAGGAACGCAAATGATAAGATGATTTCTAACATAAGAAGGTCACACTTGTACATCAAAATTGCTAGAATTTTAGTTACGCTTTGCTGAAAAGATATTAATGAATAATCAAACATACAAAATTTGATAATATAACAATGTTGGATGATGAAGGGAGATGTATAGCCTTTTATTAGCCATCAAAACATGAAAATTATTACAGACTTCACTAGTCTAGAAAGTACACGATTACTAATTTTGTTGAGAAATTTCTTTAAGATAATGACATGAATTGTTTTTGGCAAGTTGGTGGGTGGGGGTTAAAAGGTTTTTTATGAAAAAAGATGGAATCTACACAATGATCCGAAATGATCTTTTAAATGACTTGGTTAAGTATGTTGCATGGATAGTTTTACCAGTTAAAACTTAATATGAAAGAGAATAAGATTAAGAATAGAATTTACAACACATAAGGAGTAAAAATCAACAAACCATAAGCAGATTCAAGACACAAGAAGTTGATAACGGAGTTCGACAACTTTGCCTACGTCTCTGGCATTTGTCTTTGTGGTGGAGGCTTCTTTATTAACATTCAATGTTCAAAATCTACATCAAAATTACATCAATTTGCTCTCTGACTGGCACAACAATGTTCTTCTCTATCTTAGGAACTCAACGCAACAGACGGAATTGAAAAAGGTAGAGTGGAACTCCGAGAAATGGCCTCCAAAGCTCAACTACTCTCATGGCTTCCCTGCATAAAAATGGCTTGAACTTCACAAATTCTTCATCATTCTCCTTCTATGAACTTGTTTTCCATGGAAAAAATTCTAGATTTAAATAGA
>ML805102.1:13545-38417 GCA_009831015.1 Picea engelmannii | reverse complement strand
GTGTGGGTCGTACTACTGATGTTAGCAGTACAGACTGTTGACTTGACCTTTGATTTTTTTTTTTTTTTGAGAAAACTTCAGAACACAATATCTTCGCCATACAGAGTCCATTTTAAAAAAAGAATATACTAGAGGAATCGATGCGATGAGCACTACACGATGGCTTTGGTTTCATCCGAATACAAGAACTTTGAATTTTTGGCCCTTTTGGATCCATTTTGGATCACACCTCCCCACTGAGACCTTTTGGTCCTCCAAAAGGATTTTAAGTAGACATCAAGTGCAGGATAGGCCTCCCCACTTGTCCTTTATCTACACAATCTATCATGTGCACCTGTTGCATCATAATCAACTGCAAAAAATCCATGATAACTGAACACATATTGTTATCCATCTTCATTTGTTCACACCCTTCTGAATTCACTACCATCCATGTAGAAAAAATTAGTAGCGATAACAACATCAGAAACATGACTGAAAATGAACCAACATGTATGTTCTTCTTTACAGGTTTGTATGAAAAAAACTCATCTTGAAGCAAAGTATGGCTAGATTTACATGCTACAACCATTTTACTTTCATGCTTAAGATCAACTGGTACAATCATAGGTGTATTTCTTGCATAAGTTTCCTTCTTTAATTGTTCCATTGTAAAAAGAGATTGATTCCCTTTGATATGATGAGCATGCAAAACATATTTTGTGCCTTCTTTAGTTAAGTGATATTGATTATGTTCTCTGAAGAAGACTGCTTTGCGATCATATAAATAAGGGCTACCCAAGACCATTCCACATGCCCCTAATGGCACCACATCACATGTTACCTCATTTACAAACTTAGATGTAATTGCAAACTTTATGACACATTGCTTTGTTATGGGAAATTTGTGATTTTTGCTTATCCAATTTAGAGAATAGGGTTTGTCATGCATCTTAGTTTTTAGTCCCAATTGCTTAACCACTTATTCTGAAATTAAGTTAGCTTGAGATCCGTTATCTAACAAAGTGTCAATCTTGTTATGTTTCATAATTACCCTTGTATGAAACAATTTACTTCTAGAATCATAACCATCACCAATGTTACCTAACAAACAAACTGTTGTGACTTCAGTCTCATCACTTGAATATGACCCCAAGTATGTTGGTTTTGTTGCTGCAACAACTTTATTCTTCCCTTCCCTCTCTTTGAACCACTTCGATCTCTTCTCTGGGTGAAATTCCCATAAATGATCATCATCGTGCTCTTATTTATTACAAGAGAGCTTCTCTTCCTTCATTGTATTTGATTTTGATTTCTTCACCTTCCCTTTTCCTTTGCCTTCTTTCTTTGAAGATGATTCACCTAATACACCAATTCCAGTTTTTCCTTCTTCAATATGTTGTTGATTGTAGCTTCATGAGAAATTCTCTAGGTCGTTCTCCTTTGGACTGAGTTGAGATGATCTGTGAGAGATCCCATGTGATGGTTGTGTCATAATCCTCTGGACTGAGTTGAGATGATGTGTGGTCTCTTGTCGTGCTCCTCTGGACTGAGTTGAGATGACTTGAGATGGTCTCCTATCAAATTCCTATGGACTTAGTTGAGTCGACTTGACATGGCTCTCCAAATGGTACTCCTATGGACTTAGTTGAGTTGATCAATTGAGAGTGACGTCCATGTGGCTGAGCAGAGGTGGACATGTCCCTAGTGGTTGAGCACTAGAGGATGTGTGGATCCATTGCTATATTTTCTAAGAGTAAGATTTATTGTGTAACCCTAATTGTGTAAAGGGTACAAGTCGGCCCCACCATGTAAAGATAATTAATATTTGTGTAAAGATTAATTTTATCATTGAGTTATAGAAGTTGGCCCTATTGTGCCAATAGACACACCTATTGTTATGTTAGGTCTTGTATATATAATAGAGTAGATCCCCATTGTGGATCACACACACACACACTTCATTGTAACATTCTCTCAAGCTACTTGTACGACTGAAGTGCACACTTCTCTTAGGCGCAAGTTTCAAGGTCATAGAAGCACCCTCTTGTGTTCTCTAGGGTTTATGGTGTGGGGGATATTATCTTGAATCTATAGCAAAGGATTGTTTGGTTTTTTCCCTTGATTGAGAAATTTTTTCCCAGGATAACTTCTTTTGTTCTTATGCATGGTTATTCTTCTTGTGATCTTGGTTACTGCAACTATTGTATATTGTATTGTTGCATTGTTTATGGTTCAAGTTCATGCTAAATTGAAATAAACTACATTTTCTTGAGCTCATCATTAAAAATTTAACATGGTATTAGAGTAGAGTTCCTGAAGAGCCATTTCACAAGCCATTGAAGAGTCAGTCGTCACCTTCTTGTTACAACTACAAAAAATGGCCCCATCCATTGTCAAGCTAGTTTCAACACCTTCCACTTGAACGTTGGGCCTAATTTTTGCATAGGCAAGTACAACCTCCTTTAGCACACCTCCTGCAACTCTCATATTACAAATAAGAGAAATTTTGATTTTTGGCCCTAGGGTTTCTACATAATTTCGGTTTTAGGGTTTCAATAGCTTGTTGGGGTATTCTTGCAAACTTGCTGAGGTTATTTTGACTATCTAAAGGCTTATTTTTGGCAGTCATAAGTCCAACGAAACCTAGTGTTTCTAGCCTAGCCTAGCCATTAGGTTTCCTAGCCTAGCCATTAGGGTTTATGAAGAATTTGCAAGCCATGAGGAATATAAATTTGGTGGAATATTGGCTTGATGGATCAAGCAACTTCAGCTCCTAGAAATCAAGACTACAAATCACTCTAGAAGAGAATGACCTATTGAGTTTGATAGAAAAGACTCTACCGACAACAACTACCAATGAAGAGAAGGCCGATTGGAAGGCAGACGATGTCAAAGCAAGAAAGATAATCATATATTCAGTGAGAGATCATATAATACCTCACATCTCTACCCTAAAGACAACTTATGAGATGTATGATGCATTAAATAATATGTTTCAGAGAAAAAACACAAACAGAGCTCTCACTTTGAAACACCAACTTCAAAATATCAAGATGATGAAAGCTGACACCATTACTACATTCTTCATGAAAATTTTAGAGATCAGAGATCAGATAGGTGCTCATGGAGAAACAATAACAAACAGAGAGTTTGTCATGATTACTCTCAATTCTCTTCCAAGACATTGGGAACCATTTCTTCAAAGTATCAGTGTAAGAGAAGATATACTTGATTTTGATCATCTATGGACAAAGTGCACTCAGAAAGAAACCAGACTTATAGCCAGAGGATTACAAGACTCCCATCATGATGAAAATCAATCCCTTGCCTCTCATGCAAAGAGAGGAAGAAGAAATAGAAGTTTTGGAAAAGAATTTAAGGACAAGAAAAATTCAGCAACTCCATATCATGAACATAGAAAATACATTTCAAGGATTCAATGTTTAATATATGACAAGTATGGACACATTGCGAGAAATTTTCGTACCAGGAGGAAAGGAAGATAACATGCATCCACTGCAGATGTTGATCCAAAACCACATCAGAGAGATGAAGACATAAAATATGAAGCATTCTTGTTCATATCAACACTCTCAGGTACGGTTCCTACATATAGTGATATTTGGTTGATTGGAAGTGGTGCTTCTAGAAACATGATTGTATATATAGAACATCTTACAGTCCTTGTAGAGAAAGAGTCTCATCTACATGTTGTACTTGGTGATAATGCCATATATATGGTGAAAGGAGTTGGAGCTTTTACTTTCCAACTAGATTTTGACATACCACTTCAATTAAGTAAGGTACTATATGTACATGAGATGAAGAGGAACCTTGTCTCTATTTCTGCCTTAGAGGATAAAGGCTACAAGGTCACCTTATCTAAAGGAAAATTTCTTGCATGGCACAAAAACTCACACATGGATTATGCTTGAGTGATTGGTGTTCAAGAAAATAGTTTGTACAGATTGAATGTCCGACCAGTCCAGGCCCTGTTACATGATACTATCAGCCTAAGCGAGCTACGACATAGAATACTTTCTCATTTAAATTATAGAAACCTTCCCTCTCTTGCGAATATGGTGACATGCCTTCTAGAGATACATATTGAGCATGATGGCATTTACAGAGGCTGTGCTCTTGGAAAGAATGTCAAGGGGTCATTTTCAAGTAGTGACAATAGATCCAAGGGGATCTTGGACTTGATACATATAGATGTTTGTGGACCCATGACTATTGCTTCCTTGAATGGATATTTGTACTATGTGATCTTCATCGATGATCACTCTTGGAAGACATGGATTTACTTCTTGAAGACCAAGGATGGAGTCCTTGCGAGATTTCAAGAGTTTAAAGCTCAGGTTGAGAACCTGACCGGGAGGAGGATCAAGGTGTTGATATCAGATAATGGAGGAGAGTACACCTCCAAGGATTTCAGTGATTTCTATATTGAGACAGGGATCAAGAGGGAGTACACCGTTCCTTATAACCCTTAGGAGAATGGGGTTGCAGAGAGGAAGAACATAACTATTGTTGAGGAAACCAAAGAAATGATACATGATCATAATCTAGAAGCATCCATGACAGTTGTGTATGTTCAAAACATGAGTCCTCATAAGATTCTAAAGAATATGGCTCCCGAAGAATCCTTCATCGGAGTGAAGCCTTAGGTTGACACTTCAGGATATTTGGGTGTTAAATATACTTTCATGTACCCAAGGAGAAGAGGACCAAGCTAGACCCTTTAGGAAAAAAGGGTACATTTGTGGGGTACAATGAATCTTTGAAGGCATATCAGATATACATCCTTGGTCAATGACAAATCGAGGTTAGCAGAGATGTCACTTTTGAGGAAGAGATATCCTTCCGAAGATCCAGAGAATCTCAGATGGATATTGACAGTGAGAAGAAGGAAGAGACAATACCTTCTCCCCATTCATCAGTTCAGAGGGAGACAATTATTGATCCAATTGATGTTCCAAGAGACATTAAAGTAGGCCATAAGAGGCATGCATGGGCTCGACAGACTCTGTAGGAGGCAGAGGGACATGCATCTCCTTGTGGTACATTTCGAGAGAGAAAGAGACCACATATATTTTTTAGCTATGTTTCATCTATGAGCCACATCATTGATACCGAGCCTTCTTGTCATGGAGAAGCAACATGAAAACATGTTTGGAAAGAAGAGTGCATTGCATTATGTGTGGCAATCCATGAATCAGTGTAGCTTCACGAGCTCCTTGCATATTTATTTGGTCATGAGATGGATTCCACCGTTATCCATTATGATAACGAGAGTTGTGTGAATCTCTCAGAGAATCCTATGTTTCACGATAAATCGAAACACATTGAGATCAAATACCATTACATCATAGATATGGTGTAGAGGAAAGCAGTACATGTGCAATACCTTTCTACACATGAGAAAGTTGCATATGTCTTCACCAAACCGCTTTCCAGGACAAAGTTTGAGTACTTCCGTGAGAGACTTGGCTTGGTGGAGAATGCCTCCCTAGTTGAGAGGGAGTGTTGTTGATTGCAGATTCATGAGACATTCTCCAGGTCATTCTCCTTTGGACTGATTTGAGATGATCTGTGAGAGATCCCATGTTATGGGTGTGTCATACTCCTCTGGACTGAGTTGAGATGACGTGTGGTCTCTTTCCATGCTCCTCTAGACTGAGTTGAGATGACTTGAGATGGTCTCATGTCAAACTCCTATGGACTTAGTTGAGTCGACTTAATATGGCTCTCCATATGGTACTCCTATGGACTTAGTTGATTTGATCTGTTGAGAGTGATGTCCCTGTGGCTGAGTATAGGTGGACATGTCCCTAGTGGCTGAGCACTAGAGGATGTGTGGATCCCTTGCTATATTTTCTAAGAGTAAGATTTATTGTGTAACCCTAATTGTGTAAAGGGTACAAGTCGACCCCACCATGTAAAGATAATTAATATTTATGTAAATATTAATTTTATCATTGAGTTATAGAAGTCGGCCCTATTGTGCCAATAAACACACCTATTGTTGTGTTAGGTATTGTATATATAAGAGAGTAGATTCCCATTGTGGATTAATCACACACACTTCATTGTCAAATTCTCTCAAGCTACTTGTACGACTGAAGTGTGCACTTATGTTAGGCACAAGTTTCAAGGTAATAGAAACACCCTCTTGTGTGCTCTAGGGTTTATGGTGTGGGGGATATTCTCTTGACTCTATAACAAAGGATTGATGGGTTTTTTCCCTTGATTGAGAAAGGTTTTCCCAGGATAACTTCTTTTGTTCTTGTGGATGGTTATTCTTCTTGTGATCTTGGTTACTGCAACTATTGTATATTGTATTGTTTCATTGTTTATGGTTAAAGTTCATGCTAAATTGAAATAAACTACATGTGCTTGAGCTCATCATTAAAAATTCAACACAATATATGTCGCTTGAACATAAACCTCATCAATATTAGTAGGTCCAAACATAAACACATTATTACGAATATGTGCAGGAAAACCTCCTATATACTTCATCAGAGTTTCTTGTGTATGTAATGGAATATTTAACATCAAATCCATATTGCGAAATTCATCTGTGTATTCTTGCATCGATTGTTCTTTCCTTAATTTAAGACTTTTCCATTCAATTAAAGCCTTCTCCTTATACCCTAAAGGATTGAATTTTTTTCTAAGTGCAAAAATAGAATATTGCCATGATGGAAATACATTGACAATTTGTTGAGTACCATGTTGCAACTTACTCTGCGACTAGATGAGTGTTGTGCCAGCAAGACGAAGCGATGCCAATTTGATCTTGGTTGCCTCATCATTGATTTGTTGCACACTACAATATACCTCCATCTTTTTGACCCAATTATCAAGCTTCTTAACATTTACTTCTCCATTATACATGTGCAACTTGAATTTCACATCAGGTTTAAGTAATGACATGGCAGGCTTATGTTTATCAGAATGAGAATGTTTTATTGTAGAAGTAGAATTTTAACTTGTACTTGAAGAAGAAGAAGAAGATGGAGATGAAGGAGGTGAATGAGGAGGTTTTGGAGGGTATTCTCACTCTTCAATTTTGTCTTGATTTGAATATTCCCCTTGAATAGGTCTCTTCCATTCCAAGTAATCATCATACAATACTTTTACCATCTCCGACACAAAAAATAAGTTTCTTTGAAATTATCTTTCTTGTTGAGACAATCCTTCTTCAGATGCCATCTTCTCACTTTGAGATGTCCTTTTTCTTGATCCAATCTCAAGATCTCCTTCACCATGACTTAACTTTTCCCTGGTGATCATGCATACTCAAAAAAACTAATTGTCAACATGCTCTCATACCACTTGATTTGAAATGATCTTTTAAATGACTTGGTTAAATATGTTGCATGGATAATTTTACCAGTTAAAACTTAATAAGAAAGAGAAGAAGCTTAAGAATAGAATTTGTAGCACATAAGGAGTAAAAAAAAACAAACCATAAGTGTATTCAAGACACCAGAAATTGATAACGGACTTCGACAACTTTGCCTACGTCTCCGGGCCTTTGTCTTTGTGTGGGGGGGGGGGCTTCTTTATTAATATTCAATGCTCAAAATCTACATCAAAATTAAATCAATTTGTTCTCTAACTGACACAACAATTTTATTCTCTATCTCAGGAACTCAACACAACAGACAACACTGAAAAAGGTGGAGTAGAACTCCCATAAATGGCCTCCAAATCTCAACTACTCTCCTGGCTTCCCTGCATAAAAATGGCTTGGACTTCACAAATTCTTCATCATTATCCTGTTTTGAACTTGTTTTCATTGGAAAAAAGGTTGTATTTAAATAAAATTTGAGTTGGGGATCATATCTCAACTTCTCCCCAAGATTTGGGCCTCTTCTTGGGCTCAGATCCCCTCTTTTAGGGCCAAAATCCATCAAAATCGGGCCAAAAATCATAAAAAATCCTCCTAAAGTTAAAACTCACTTTGGAGAAAATATGCACTCGCGCCCATTTTTCTCAGGCTCCTGGTCATGTGAGTACCCATGAGGTCGAGTGCTAGTGTGACAGGTGCTCGGTCCTAGCCCTTGGTTCCCGACCATAGGTCATGTGGGAGGTGCCCATTCTGTTTAACACCTTGTCCAACGCCTTGATTACATGCACTTTGGTCCATAGGTCCTCGTCATGTAATAGTCCACCCTGGTCGACGGGTAACCCCCATCGACTAAGCGCTAGCCCTCTCCTTCTTGTTGTATTGACCACAAAACCTGGGGCAATGGAAGTGGTGTTAAGCCCCGCCTGTCCGGTGCCATGGTTAGTGGAGAATCGTTAAGCCATTTGCGCCGAGGAGGTCTCGTGTTAGAACCTGTCAGAAGACGTAACCAATTTTTGACCAGGCCCATTTGGCTTGATCTGGGGTGCCACATGGCACCCTTTTATTGGGCCACTTGGTGCTATATCACTGGACCAAATTGATAGGTCACCAACACAGTCACCCGACAACTCATCTGCACAGTCAGTTGCCTACCATGTGTCCTACTCTCGGCCTGCCATATGTCAACTTGTACTGCCACGTGTTCACATCTATAGCTACCACGTCATAACCGTACATCAATAGGTCACACTGTCACTAGGCCACGTCATTGTATGGACTGCAATGTCATCATCCATACATTCCATGTGTCAATTTCATACCATGCCAATTCAGCCCTGAAAATGCCAAATATGCATGACACATGTCAGCCTCTGGTGTTTCCACGTCAACATGCTAACGCCAACATGATGTCATGCTGACGTCATCTGCCACATGTGGGTCGTAGTGTTGACGTCAACAATATGGATTGTTGACTTTGACCTTTGATTTTTTTTATTGTTTGGAGAAAACTTTAGAACACGATATATTCGCCATACAGAGTCCATTTTCAAAAAATAATATATTGTCGGAATACGTGCGATGAGCACTACATGATGGTGTTGGTTTCGTCTGAATCCGAGAAATTTGAATTTTTGGCCTTTTTTGATCCATTTTGGATCATTGTAATTCATTGAGGTAGATTTATTATGAACAAAAAATCGTATAAGTAATTTTAGTTTCATTTTTAATTTATAAAGCATGCATTCTAAGACACCATCCTCTAGAACTCCCAAACAATTACCAAAGGGGAAAATGTTGATTACATAGACTATAGAAAAAGTTGATAGTGACATGGAGGTTACACTAGAATAATTTGCACTATTCAATCAACTGATTAATCCAAAAATTGGGCCACTGCCTCTCTTCTTCAAAGATACTAAGTCTTTTATTAATGCTTAATTTCCTTTCCCTAGATGGAGGGAGATTTATAGGAATTTTAGAGAATACTATCTAGACATAGTTCCCCCAAGTGACCCTGCTATAAGGAATGCAAATGATAGGATGGTTTCTAACATAAGAAGGACACACTTGCACAACACAATTTCTAGAACTCTAGTTAGGCTTTGCTTAAAGGTTATTGATGAATAATCAAACATACAAAATTTGATAATATAACTATGTTGGATGATGAAGGGAGATGTATAGCCTTTTATTAACCATCAAAACATGAAAATTATTACGGACTTCACTAGTCTAGAAAGTACACGATTACTAATTTTGTTGATAAATTTATTTAAGATAATGGCATGAATTATTTTTGGCACGTTAGTGGGTGAGAGTTAAAAGGTTTTTTTATGAAAAAACATGAAACTTACACAATGATTAACTTAAGTGATCCATAAATTTATTATATGGCATTAATGTGTAGATTATATAGAGAAACTAATTGCATCCAATTCAAAGATGCATGGGTTCCTATAGTGCACATTGTGATCACTAAAAGATCAATCTTCAACTTGGTAACTTTCTTGTCCCATTCCTTAAAAAGAGCAGTTGAAAGAGATTAAGAAATCAATTTTAAAACATTACCTACATTTTATATGGCATCATATTTATTGGATGTTATCTATGCAAACAACTATTTTCCCTACATTTTATATGACATCATATTTATTGGATGTTATCTATGCAAGCAACCCTTTTCTAGGTTGAAGTGGAGTTGGAATACAACATATAGTACAATTCACATTTATTGTTTGGCTATGTGAGAAACAAATACAAAAAGAAATTATGCACAACTCAGTGATTTATTTGTTACTCCTCTTTATAAATTTATAGTTTTTAAAAATGGTCCTAGGCTGAGTAAAGAGGCAATGAAGCTATTAAGAATTATTGACATTTTCTACCTTCAAGAATATTACACATACTTGAGTATTAATGGGTTCACTACTCCTCACCTACTACCCAAGTATATAGCCAATAGATTAATGCTTGGGGAAATTGCTTATCAAACAATTCTTCAAGGTTTTAATGCTTCATTGGCCAAAGAATGTAGGAAAATAAATTAAATGTGGATTCTCTAGATTTAATAAACAAATTCAAATATATAATAGGAAATTACCAATTTTAAATGCTCCCTAAAAGCAACATGTTTTTCCTCGTGATAATTTATGTAAATGCTTTTTGACCAATGGGAAAAGTATGATAAAAAGGTAGTTAGAGAGGAAACCCTAATTTCCCTTAGGGTTAAGTTAAAATCAGTTATCATAACCAACTTTTGAATTTGTACATACAATAGAATTTAAGAAGCTATATAGGTGTTTTGATACCATGGATTTGGAACTATTATGGTATCTTGAGAATTATTTCAAATTGTACATATGGTAGAATTTAAGAAGCTATATGGATGTTTTGATGCTATGGCTTTGGAATTGTTATTGTAAGAGAATTACTTTGATGAATGAAGAAGCCAATCATTGGCCAAAACGTTTTTGAATGGAAGAGAATTGTTTATGAAAAATTAATGCGTTGTGAACAAATCTGCAACTGAAATATTTGTATGAATGTTTTGTACAACATTTCTTATTGTATTTTAAGCTATCTTGAAGCAACATTAAAAGTTATTTATTTTATTTTTTTAGCCAATTTTCAATTATTTATTCTATGTTAAGTTGGATTTCTTTTTCAAAAGTATTATTATGCAACCTAGTAATTTTTGTAAAACTACTTCTCAAAAGTTTAAAAATAAAATTATCATTTTTCTTTGATCATGAGAAATAACTCTCAAAACAACAATTTTATGTATTTCAAATATTCATTAGATAGTACATTTGCTTTCTCATTTATTAATCTTTAGAAATATGAAAAATTAACATCACAACACATATAAGGCTCATTGAAAGCTCGTCGAACCATTACTCTATAGGGTTATTCCTTACCAAACATGCAAGAGTCTAATTAGATATCTTCACTTGGATTAACCTTGACATTTGTGTATTTCTCCATGTCAAACAATTTTTTATTTTCATATTATTTTTTGTATAATGCATTGATAGGGGCACCATTCATATAAAAAATAAGAAAAACAATTCCTTCAAATATTTCATATATAAAAACATAAAAAATAGTTATCAATTTAATCAAAATATCATATTAAATAATATGAATGTATTAACAATCAAATCATTTTCTAAATTGATATCATTTGTACTAAATCTCTAAAATGAATAACTAGAAATAATTTTCTTAAGCATTTTCAAGTGTCTCTTATGTTTGTTTTTGGTCGATGACTTAAAGAACTACAAACATTAGACCATATAAATCCATCTTTGAAGAACTGCCATATTCTCAACTAAGAATAAGTTTGAAACAATTTTCCTCTTTATTATATGCACTATGATACATTGCTTCATCTATAAACAAGAAGTTTGATTTATCATATATTTTCTCATAAATATCAAACATTTTAGATATATTCTTTTAGTAGGTATCATTGAGGATTAGCTCAATTGGTCTGGAGCCAGACGTGAGATTTTTAATGGTTACATGTTCGACTCTCTTGATCCCCTTGAGGTTAGGCCCTATAATTAGAGCTGATGATTTTCCCCATTTACCGTCTATGGATCATGGGAAAGTACTCAAAGGGTTTTTCACGATGGTTTACTTGGGAAAAAAAGACTCTTTTGGTAGGTAGGAAGCACATTTCCAGTCCAAATTTACTCACATTTTTTTAATCTAACTTTTGAAGAAAAACATGTAATTTCCAAGTAATTACCATATATCAATGTTGAAATTCTCCCTTGCATCTTCTAACAATTGAGGTCGAAATTTACTCACATTTTTTTAATCTAACTTTTGAAGAAAAACATGTAATTTCCAAGTAATTACCATAGATCAATGTTGAAATTCTCCCTTGCATCTTCTAATAATTAAAGGCTAAACTTAAATTGATAATTATTACAAGGGACATATTTGAAATCAAGCTTTGAATATTGTGATTTTATACCAACAAACCCTAGTACTCCAAAAATTGATCCTTATACTCCCAATATCAAGAATTTATTTTAAACTAAAACCAATTATATGAAATGATTTAGAATCTAGAAATAAAAAAGAAATGAAAGACCTAAAAAAATTCAAATTCAAATAATAAGATATTATAATTAAATCTATTAAAAAAAAATAAAAAAGAAATGAAGGACCTAAAAAAAATTAAATTAAAATAATAAGATACTATAATTAAATCTATTAAAAAATAATTAAGACAAGCGACAAATCCATGGATTCATTAAGTAAATCTACATTGGACTTCTTCATACTTAAAAATAAAGAGTATATGAAAACAAATGAAGGTAATATATAAAAAAAATGGAATAAAGTGGACATGGTGAATTTTCTAAAATTAATAAAGAAGACATATGCTTGAAAATATTATTGCAATATCATGAGTTTTCTTTGAATTGATATCAAGCATATGTGTCAATGTCTTATCGAAAATTTCACAGGAGACCTATCTAAAACAAGTACAAACAAATCTTATCAAGAAAGGATGAGAGATTTAATATGGAAGAATGCGAAAATATACACATTACTCCAATGAGCTAATCAATGATGATCATTGTGATACAATGAATAAGTGGAATACACTCATATATAGGAAAGAACATTCCATAATTAAGAAAAGCAATCAGGCAGTTAGCTTTCCTTAGGAATGCATGCATGCATAATAGTGATGGTATAACTAGAATGTCTAAAATAGAACTAGTCAATTAACTCCCACTGAACTAGTGTGTCGAAAATAGAAATTTCTCCAACGCCTCCCCTGAACATCATTATGGAGTAAAAATGAGTCCCGAAAACTAGGCCATATTAGGTACTCATGTACAATGAAACTAATGAACACTAAATAAAAATGAGGAAAGAGGGAAAACCACGTGGGAACAAAACCCCCCCTCAAAAGAAAATGCACCAAAAGAAGAAAAGGATGCTGCTAGGAAACTATGTTCTTCACGGCAAGACGATCCCGCAAAGTCTGAAACTTCTGTCCAGTGAAGGTCTTAGTGAAGATATCGACAGTTTGTTCAGAGGAAAAACAAAACTATAGATCAATGGTCCTTTCATGTACTAGATATCTTATGAAATGCACGTGGACATCAATGTGTTTGGTTCGTTTTCGATGTATTGGATCTCTGCAAAATCTCAGTGTACTTTGATTGTCACACCATATGAAATTCGGACAATGAAACTAGATACCAAGCTTGGTAAGGAAGTGTTGAAGCCAAAGAGTTTGAATAACATAGTTGACTACTCCTTTATACTCGTCCTCTGCATAAGGTAAAGTAACAAATGATTACTTCTTACTTGACCAACAAATAGGGCCTGACCCCAAACTGAGAGTGTGCCCGTATGTGAACTTGCGATCTGTGTCATTGCCATCCCAATATGAATCTGTGAACCCTATGAGATCCAATGCACAACCAGTTCCCTAGTGAATCCCATAACTCATGGTTCCATGAACATATCTGAGGATGCGTTTGATAGTCTTCCAGTGCAGATCATGGGGCTCATGCATGTATCTGAAAACTGATCCTAGTGCATATGATATATCCAAATGAGTGTGGGTGAGATACAAAAGACTCCCCACCAAATTTCGATACAAAATTCTGCTCACTAATGGTATATTCCTGCCATCCTCGAGTCCGATCCTAGATAAGAAGAGTGTAGGTGAAAACTTATAGTTTGTCATGTGGAATCTATCTAGAATATCACTGGCATACTTATCCTGAGAAAATTTCGTGCCCGAAGCATCTTGACTAATCTCAAGACCAAGAAATAAATGAGGTGGACCCATGTCCATCATAGATAAAATATCATGTAAAATATATTTAACCACAATAATGTCTAAAGTAGAGCTACCAGTGATCAAAATATCATCAACATAGAGTATTAAAATCATCAAAGAGTCAATAGTCCCCAACATGTAAACATTGCAATTAGATTTACATCTAACAAAATCATGTGAAAGAAGATAAGAATCCATCTTTTCATACCATGCTCTAGGTGCCTGCTTGAGGCCATATAGTGACTTCTTCAGTATGCATACTAAATATGAGTTCTGAATGAACCCCTGTGGTTGGTCCATGTAGATCTCCTCGAAAATATCATTGTGAATAAAAGCATTCTTCACATCCTTCTGGTGAAATTCCCATCCTTTCGTTGTTGCAATGGATAGAACCAAGCGAATGGAGTCCATATTTGATATAGGAGCAAAGGTCTCATCATAATCTATCCCATGAATCTACTAAAATAATTTTTCAACTAATCTTTCCTTGTACCTCCTCACTTGAGCATTTGTTTCCCTCTTGGTACTATAGACCCATTTGCATCTGACAAGTTTCCTCGCTGGTGGAAGTGGAACTAGATCCCAAGTCTGATTATCTAGGAGTGAGTTGTACTCCTCTTGCATGGATACTTCCCATAAAGGATTTCGCACAACCTCTCTATAGATATTTGGATCATAGGATTGAATCATATAGAAATGCAGGGGAATCATTGATTCATAAGCTGAAATTACATGAGAAGGATGCTCATACACAGATCAAGTCCTCCTCAAATCCAATGGATTCCCTGCAAGGACGCATGCTGCCTGAAGTGTGGTCTGTGCCCACTTGGGCATCTACTGAAGTTCTAATGATAATTGTACTAACTACTCAACTCCATGTACAAAATCCTCTGAATCTGAGTCTAAATATGTAGCATCTAAGTGTATGGAATTGTTAACTTTGATGTCTGGAACTGATGGAAGCACAAGAGTCTATGCATGTTGTACTGGAGGTGCATGCAAAAAACTCTCCTCAAACTAAACACTACGCTCAATGATGAGCCAATCTGTAGAGGGATCAATCAACCTATACCCATTCACATCATCTAGATATCCCACTAATATGCAACGTGTGTTATGTGGATCTAATGCTTTCCTATTTTCAGAAGGAATATGGGCCCATGCATGAGATCCAAATATGTGGAAGTGTGTGACATCTGGTCTGTCATGTCCTCAACAGATCGATGAGGATATCTGTTTTGTATATAAGAATCACAGTTAAGTGCATCAACCCAAAGCTTGGAAGGAAGAGACCTCGCATACAACATGTAATTGGTCATCTCCTTGAGAGATATGTTCTTCCTTTCATCAAATCCATTCTATTGTGGAGTGTATGGAATTGTATGTTGCAAATTGATATGAGCCTCACTACAAATATTCTGAACATCTATGTTGATATACTCCCCCCATTTTATGTACAAAGGATATTTATATTTCTCCCAGTATGTGTCTCTACTAGAGCTTTAAAGTATTTGAGATGCTCAAAAAATTCTGAATTTTTCCCGAGAAAATAAACCCAAGTATAGCATGAGTAATCATGAATGAATGTAAGGACATACCTTGCTTTGATGATGGATGAATGTTGAAATGGACCCATGATATCACTATGAACAAGCTCCAAGGAAGAGGAGTTTCCCCTTCCCTTCCCATTTTCAAACTTCTCTTCAGGATGCTTTCCAAGAATGCAACCTTCACAAAGCTTCAGAACATGTAAAACATTCTCAAAACTGCCATTATGGAGTTTCACTCTTCCTTCTCCTTCTACTGCTATTGGAGTATAATCCCCCATGATAATAGGGAGTCTAGAGAATCATGAACTCAAAGAAGTGAAAACTTCCTCTTTTGCTACCATATGATGTGATGCGCCAGAATATATGATCCATGAATCATATAAGGAATTAATTGCAATAAGAGAATGCTGATTACCTTTCTTAGACGCAAGATCTTATTCCTTATTCTTCTTGGCTCCTTCATGAATGAAGTTTCCAAGGTTTTTCTACTGAAGTACCTGAGCCATAACATCGATTTTCTTCTTCATGCATGTGGATTCTTCATGATTTGGTTTATTGTAGTAAGTGCACTACTTTCCCTTCTTATTCTTCTTCTCTTTGGAACATGAACCTAAAGAGTCTTTGGAACCTGAAGAATCCTTGAAGGGTTTGGAATATCCCTCATTCTTTGGCTCTGGATGTGATTTTCCCTTTTCTTTATGTTTCGATGATCATTTTTCATCATGCATGGTGAGTGCATGATATTTGGGATCCTTGATTATGCCCATCTAAATGAATTTTTCCTTCTCATGTGTGAGAGAATCAATGAATTGATCCATGGTAGGCATCTTCCAATTTGTTCCCATGAGATATCTGCTAGAATGGAAAATGGAGACATAGACAACATATTCTGGTCCTAACTTAGCCAAGATTGTTAGAATAAGTTGGTATACTTGTGTAGAATTATCAATACCACAAGATGGAAAACTCAATATCAAATATTTAAACTTGGTAAAGAAATACTGCAAATTATCAAAACTTTTAGGATCCAAGGTATTCAACTCTACCTCAAGCATATGACCTCTCATCTCATCCTGCTTTACAAACAGACTTTCTAAGGTGGTCTAGATCATGTTTGGAATCTTGCATGCAGAAACATGAAACCATAAAACAGTTGAAATCGATTCAAGAAAATTCACGTGGTCTCATCCTTTCGGTTCGCCCATCTGGTCTTCTCAATTGTTGATGTAAGTTTTGTTTTTGTCCCCATCGTCAAATTGTTCAGTCTTTTCCTTCTAAGTTGGAATTCATCATTGGGATTCCAATCAAAATCATTTTATGGTGTGAGGATTACCACCAATTTTTACTGAGGAATTGGTATCTTATCCATCTCTGCCACTATTTATAAGAAACCCTAAAAATTTACTCTTAATATGCAAGTGAAAAAATTGAGAAATAACTGCAGAAAAATGCACTTTTAGAGGCAGTCACACCTTTCCTTAAGACATAGAAAGACCAGGTCACACTCTGCTAGTGTACTAGGTGCAACCACTCTAGAATTGAAAAAATTGTAAGTTTGGGTGCGATGGTCAGTCCTTTCGACAAGGAGAAGGTGTGACCCTTTCAAAATGTCGCGTTTTTCGACTAAGAAAGGTGTGACCCCGTCTATTACATGGATTTTGCTCATTGAAACATTGTTTTTTCTTATTATTTGGCTTGTCTGGTTTGCTCCAAGTAGCTTAGCTCTAATACTATGTCAATATTTCATCAAAACCCGCATAGGAGACCTAGCTAAAGCAAGTACAAACAAAGCTTATCAAGAAAGGGTGAGAGATTCAATATGGAAGAATGAGAAAAAATATTCACACTACTCCAATGAGATAATCAATGATGATCATTGTGATACAATGAATGAGTGTAACAAACTCATATATAGGAAAGAACATTCCATAATTAAGAAAAACAATCAAGTAGTTATCTTTCCTTAGGAATGCATGCATGCATAATAGTGATGGTCTAAATAGAAGGTTTAAAATAGAACTAGTCAGTTAAATCCCACTAAACCAGTGTGTCGAAAATAGAAATTTGTCCAACAATATGAAAATCAAACTTTCTAACAAAATAAAAAAAAATTATAAAAGAAATTTTGTTTGAATTGATATCAAGCATACGAAAATAAAACTTTCTAACAAAATAAAAAATAACGAAAACATCATCCATTAATAAGGTCAGTCAAAGAAACTGAAGAAACTATTTCTTCTAAAAGAAAATTATTTACCATAGATTTCAAAATCTCTAGAACATTATCATCATTTTTTCCTTCATTGTCCACAATAAATTCTCCTCTCAAAATTCCATTAACCAATTGTCCTTTAAACCAACATTGACAATTGTTATACAACTTTCTTTGAGCTCATCAGGAACATTTTTATAAACAAGTATGGTATTTGTCACATCATGTTTATTATTATTCCATCTCCAATCCACATCAAGTGGCATGGTTAATTGGACCATAGATCCTTTTTGCATTCCTAGTTACGAAAAACAAAACAATATATAATACCATGAAAATGAAAAAAATTTAAATACTTGATTAGCTAAGTGGGGCACATTTATTTTCCCTGTCAATCCAAAGTACAGTCTTAACATGTTTTTCACTAGTAGAAGAAACTCAAATATTTTTGAGAGAATTTTGTAATGTCTTCTGTTCACTTTCAAATATTCTTTAGATTTTTTCAATATAATCATAACACAAGAAATATTTTAAGTTTAAAATCAATAGAAACTTTTTTTCTTTCCATTGAAAAAAACGTTTGTTGTTACATCAAATATTATACACTATATATTACAAAAACAACATTGACAATAATAGTGTTGTAATGTAATTAACTTAATAAATTTACCTTCGACAATTGATTCATATTGATTCATAGTTGTACATTTCAACATTTTCCTCTTCTCCAGAAAAATAAATTAAAAGGTGCTTCATTTTTTCTTCAAAGGAAACAATCTAACTTGGTCTATTTCATTCGATTAAGAATATAATTATTTGTGATGAACCCTTTATAGGACATTCTTCTATAAATGCATGTACTAATGGTTCACCCTTCATCATTTCCAAATTTGCTTCTTTTGTTAAAGAAAGAGAATTGAAACTTAATAATTTTTTTTCATTCATTTGAATAAGAATGTAACTATTGGTGATGGTTTCTTATAGAATATTTTTCTATAGATGCATGTATTGTAAGAGTATTGAAAACTGAGATGATTATTTGATATTATTGTAGAAAATGATAACATGCGTAGAATATAAAATGTATCTATTTGCAATGCAACCATTATAGAAACTACTTCTGTTGAACAATGAAATGATGGTCAAGACCTTTTTGGTTCTGAATGCATATTGGAAAACAAATTGGAAAACATTATCTTGATATATTCCATGTGAATATGAATTTTCCACTTGCAACAAAATCCATCCTTGATCTAGAAGTAGAGGAGTATCTTCCACATCCATAAATGCTCTTTGTAGAGGTAGAAGAACATATTCATGATAAATGGAAATCATAAAATTAGACTTTTTAGGTTGGAATTTTGATAAAGCTAGAATGATGGCAAAAATCTATGTAATTGTTGTATAGTTTTATAAACATGATATATTTTATGAACCTGAAGTGTTGATAAGTGTTTGATAATATCCCTTCATATATGGTTCTCCATTTACATTTTCAATAATACAAGTCAATATACACTTTTTCTCGTGCATTATACAATAAGTTTGCTTCCAACATAAAAGGAGAGAACCATTGCCCCTTGCTCTACAAAATTTCATGAACATTATTACAAATGAATGCTTCTTTTAATTTTTAAATGGATGTTTATTCCTCCATGAAACACCAACTTCCTCAAAAGAAGGATCCTTTTTCTCTTCAACTTCATTTCGGTCATATATCATGTCCATAGATTAATTTGTATCAATTTGTCCATATTTTACTGGGTGATACAACCCATGTAACATAGTGAAGGTATCTACTTTGTGATATGCATTTTTATCTTTGAATCTTTTAAAATCACCAATTTAAAAATATTTTTTTGAAGTATATCCTGGTAGCCTCAACACCAAAGTAGCGTTTTACTGGATCAACAAGAAAAAAAAACATATATACTCTAATTATCACCCAATATGCTAAACAAATCTATCAAATCATTATGACTCCAATCAGTGATCACATTGCATAAATTGAGAACCAATAAATCAATTTCTAGTGTAGTCACTTGGGATCATAAGATTTCCAATGCAACGTGCAATGAACTTGGTTAAGTTGAAAACATGAAAAATCATATGAGTTTGGAAGTGATCCTATTTTTTCTCTATTAATTTATGGAGTATACTTATCCAATATTTCTTTAGTTGGTTTAGGAACATTTTGAAAATCAACCTTCATTTTTTTCTCTTTGTTTTTTCGGATTCATTATCATCATTTATCTCTTGCATTTCACCAAGGATATCACCAAGTTGAATGATGTAGTACCTATGTATATTGTACACTTCTAGTACATTGTTTGAGTCTACTTTGAGAGATATATGATTGCCACCATCAATAGTTTCCATGTAACTTGATGCAAGTTTAGGAACATGTCTCACTGCCTTAATCCTCTTGCAATATCCATTCAATATTCAATGCCTCTATTATCGCCCCTTCCTTGACTTAATTACTTATCCAAACATTGTCATATTTTATTCCATTTGATAACATATCTATCTCTACATCCTCCATCCCCCTTTTACACCTAAAACAATTTGTCGTGTATTTAAATGTACTTTTGGGAGTGAAATCTTCTTGTGATGAATTTTTTGGGGAACATGTCAATCATCATTCCTATAAAGGTAAAAAATGTTGACCCATGTATTCCCTATTATATGAGGAAGACACACTAAGGTCAACTTATCCTTGAGGATTTATGTCTTTCTTCTTTAAAAAATGTTCTTGCATTTTTGCTCAAAGTCCTACAACGTAGATTGTAATTGTGATATTTTAATTGAAGGATAAAATATTACCCTCCATTCATAAGAAGGTTTGTTTCCCCATCCAAGACACTTTGGCTCACCAAAATTCTCCCAATGGTATTTGGATTTCAAAATTTGAGTAGTAAACTCTGTTTGAACCCATGTTTTGTTTTCCTAACTTTGTTGTCATCAAAGATTTAGGATTGTAGTCACATGTGTGGCAAGGTCTACAAGTCGAGTTACCTTCTCTTTTAATTGATCATGAATATTACATTATACTTTATTTTTTTATTTTTTAGTATTTCTTTGGAAGCTTCTATCAAATGTTTCCCATTGAGAATAAAACAATGTACTTATTCACTTGAAACATCATCTTTTAATTCCAATTTTGCAAGCTTGAATGATTTCTTGATATCCCTTTTCATAAAAGGAATCAATGACGTACCTCTTCACAATGTGTTTGGATTTTCTACCATCAAATTTATCAATTCAAGCACCCAATTTTTATTCATTAATATATATTGATACTCTTTAAGGGCCTCATGACACCAATGAATATCAATTTTGAAAACTTTTCCATTAAATAAGAAAGTAGATGCATTTGTTTTGTTTTCACCCCTAATTCTTTGAAACATTTTCCTACTATTTCCATTTTGGTCTTAACTGGAGTTTGCTTTAATGGTTTGAAGTAGGACTAGCTCATATCCTTATCCAAACTATATGCATACCTATGCCTCCAATATGTTAAGTTTACACTAGAATTATGATTAAACTCTTTTTTTATATTCATGTAGTGCACAACAGATGATGTTTGTTTCTTGATTGAACTCTTTTTTTTTTTTTTTTTATATTCATGTAGTGCACAACAAATGATGTTTGTTTCTTAAGGTATGCACATTTCAAAATGGTTCAAATCCCATGATGAATTGCAGTAGCAAATATTATGTATTTATTCTTATTGTAGTTACCCAACTTCCATCCATAATTGTACGCAAACACATATTTCCTTTCTATGGAGACTTTCATAAGATGTTTTTGATAAAAAAAATTGTCTAAAAAATGTTTTTTTTGTACAATGCAATGTTTAGCATCGGTCTCAATAACAATTTCTTCCAATCGAATCGAAATTTCAACTTCATTCACAACTATCAAGTTTAGAAAAAAAAACTCATGTAATTCACATCATCCATAATGTAATTGTGAATGTACAAATCTGGCTAACAATTTTCTAGCTCAACAACCTCTAGAAACCAGTAGAGATTTGTAACTTCACAAGTATTTTCTAAAGAGACATGAAACATGAGAACGTGTGTATAAGATGATCATTAGTGTGCCGATGTATTGTCTGCATGATAAATTATGTTATGATTATGTTTTTACGAATATAACATAATAAATATACAATGGTACACGACCAATGTAATACAACAAATTGCATATAAGACTCTAAAGGAAAAATGTGTGAAATGAACCAAGCATATAATTAGGGTGTGAAATATGTTCACAAGTGGTGTGTACAATTGAAAATAAAATGTTGAAAGTAAACTAACTAATTGCTGGAAATGAAATGGAAATTGTTGAAAATTAAATGTTGAACATAATTGCTAAGAAAGAAAGCAAATGAAAGAGGAAAAAAAAGGGGGGATTTCGATATCCATATTTCTTCAACTTTTACACGACTTCAAGTGAATGATATAAAGTTATAATTTATTAATGAAATGAAAGAGGATAAAAAAGCAAGAGAAACCCTATCATCAACAAGCACTTGAAATGCATGTTTCTTTGCCTACCTACATTTTTTTTTAAAATTTATCTAAACAACACTATACAATCTATATATTTGAGGGTATGGGTAGAAAAGAGTGAGAAAGGGTTGATGCTCCTCACAAAAAATTACCAATGTGTGAAAAAGGGATAGTTCTCTTTCTCTACCTCTAAAAAATTACTAAAGTGTAAGAAAGGGGCAATGCTCCTTCTCCGACTCACTCAAATTATAGAAGTGTGATAGAAGATCCATGTTCTTTTTCCTCCTCTTTAGAATGGAAGAATTGTGAGAAAGTGCCAGTGTTCCTCCTTCAACTCATCACTCTAATTTAAAAAGTGTGAGAAAGGACCAAACCTTCTTTTACTCCAATTAAATGACATAAAAGTGAGAAAGGGTTGGTGTTCCTTCTCCTTGTTATTTAAATTACTAATGCTTAAAAACATGAAGCCACTCTTCCTCATCCTCACTCTAATTAAAAAAGTGGGATAAATCATCAATAATCCTTTCCCTCCTCACTCGAATGAAAAATGTGCGAGAAAGGGATAGTGCTTCTGTTGGAATTATGACAACAATTAAAAGAAGCTACAACAAAAATCCAAATTTACTTATAGTACATATTGTTGAGTTTTTTATGCTTATCTCATGCACATATTGTTTATTTCATTTAGCATGTACTTGAACCATAAACAATGCAGCAATACCATATGCAAGTGTTGCAATAACCAATATCACAAGAAGAATAGCCATGCACAAGAAAACAAGAAGTATCTTAGGAAAACCCTTCTCAATCAAGGGAAAATCCCGACAATCCTTTGCTATATTCTCAAGAGAAGATCCCCCACACCATAGACCTTAGCACACAAGACGGTGCTTAGAAAACCTAGAAACTTGTGCCCTAGAAAGATGTGCACTTCAGTCGTACAAGTGTTTGTAGAAATTATGAGATGACAAGTGAGTGAGTGTGATCCATAGTGGGGATCCACTCTCATTTATACAAGACTTGACACAACAAAAGGTGTGTCTATTGGCACAATAGGGTCAACTTCTACAACTCAAAAATATAATTAATCTTTACAAAATATTAATTATCTTTCACATGGCAGGGCAGACTTGTACCCTTTACAACATAAATTAGGGTTACAATAAATCTTACTCTTAGAAAATATAGAAAGGATCTCTCTCATCCTCTAGTTCTCAACCACTATGGACACGTCCACATGTGCTCAGCCATAAGGACGTCGCTCTCAAAATATCACTCAACTGAGTCCATAGGAGTGTTATTGGATAAATCCATAAGTGAGGACGCAAATCGATCTCCCTAGATCCACCTGGATCTAGAACAAAGCAAGACAGAACATGACTCTTTCCCTAGATTTTAACCATTGAATTAAATAGGAGGCAAGAACAAATGATGTACCTTACAATCGCTTCCTATGGTCTTTGTTTCTCCCGCTTCGCTCCAGTTCTCTCGTGAAGTCAATACCAAGACAACACAAACCAACCAAAGTGAAGAAAGCACAATCTATTCAACAGTCAATCTATGTATATGATCAAGGAATTATACAATAAAGTGGAATTAGCTTTATGGGAAAGGGACATGCTACTGTATCATATTAATGGAAAGTAAAGATTACAACCTGAGCCTTGATGTCCCAAACTTCCTTTCGATGGCCCTTGGCTCAGACACACACACTTGCTCACTTGCATGAAGAAGATCAACTCTTTTGGATAAACTTGCTGGAGTCTCCAAGCGGCTGTAGCTTCAGTCCTTCACACAATTCTTTCACCAATTCTCCAGTGAATCTTGCTTAACCTTTTCCATGAAAATTCCCTTAATATATAGGAGAGAATGAATTAGCTACTTGGATAAGAATGATCCCAAAATATCAGGGAATCCAGTACTAGGATAACCATTCGAATTCTATCTCATCCTTCTAGAAGATTCCCTTCTAGAAGCATCGAGAATTCATCTTTTTCCTTTCTTTAGAAAGAGTTCGAACCCTAGTAGTTTAACACAGTGCAAGATTCTTGCACCTTGGATTAAGTCAGCCTGCGAGAATCATGCATTCTCGCAGGCAAATATACTAGCAGCCTGCGAACAGTCTTCAAAAATGAGTTTTCTGGAAGAGATGAAAATAACTTTTTCTCAGGAGAAAGTTCTTATGAAGAGCCTGAGTACACCATCACCAATACATAATCATGATGACCAAAATCATGGGTAACAAAATGCCCCCCAAAGTATGAGGTTGGAACCAGTGACAACCGATAGACTTTGTAAGCTGCATGTGTGTGTCGGGAACCAGGAGCACACCTAATCGGAAACCTGTGAACAACCAAGCATCTGCAGAATATCATATATATCAATTCTGAGGTAGGAATTCCCATACTCAGATCACAGACTGATG
>ML805101.1:152278-165165 GCA_009831015.1 Picea engelmannii | reverse complement strand
CTCTCTCTTTGACTCCATTTACCCAAGGCACTAGTCTAAAATTGCAACGTTGAGTCTTTTGTTGTCAAAACAATCTTTCAAACACTCTTGAATTGAAACCCTAACTAACCCTAGCGACTTTACTAACCCTAACCCTAAGATGATGTCATACCTATTTTGAACTCTTGTTTGGCTTAAAACGTTGTGGCATTGTCATCCATTGATAGACTTTGAGGTATTGGTTATATTCATTGGCCTGATTAGCAAAACGTTCTTCTCTTAGTCTAGCAAAACTAACCTAGAATAAGTTTGACGTCACCCTCTAGTAGGCATAGTGACGCAGCAACAACAATATTTATATATGAGCATCTTTAAATGCATTGTGAGAACATAAAGATTGATTTTATACATTGAATGCAAGCTCTATCATTTGTATTTATTGAGGAAGTAACATTATAAATCTTAGCTTTAATTGCAATCATTGACTTCGTCAATAATTACTTTTATTTATGCTCATGTGTATATATTAAAGATAGTCATTAACAATTTGAAGTATTAACCACTGTCTGCACGTTTTAGTTTTATCTGCCTTGTCTTGCAAACAGGTGCCCTTTCAGTGGAATACCTTCTCTCTGACTGTCTTCTTGGCAGTAATCTGTGAAGGGAAATCCTATCTTAACCTTTGAGCTTTAAACCCTTGATCCTTTCCCCTCAAAGCCCCAAATTACTAGGGACGTCTCCCTTAGGATTAGCCACCCTGAATAGAAAGAGCTCCCCATCGAGGTGACAGTGGGTGGGGAAGCTCCTGTTACGCCATTTTGAGTCTTACCTCCAAGCTACTAAACCTACCCTACAAATTGAGCGATAACAGTCCCGATAAGATCCAGACCGTTGGATCATAGAGGGTTGTGGGTCATTGATCTGGAGCAAGTTTCAGAAAATCGGGAGTCGGGAGAAGGGAGGTGAGTAGTCCTCCAACTTCGTCAAATGCAAAGTCCCAATAAGATCTGGACCGTTGGATCACAGAGGGATGTGGGTCGTTGATCTAAAGTATTTTGGATATCGGGAGTTGGAAGAGTCAGGGTTGGCTCACGTTCAAACGCCCCACGCGTGGAGTCGTGATTTGATCACAGTCGTCGGATCAATTTTGAGTGGAAGGACAGGATAAGCTAGCAAAGTTGCATCGCAGAAAGATCGAGTCGTCGATCCAAGATCCTGATCAAATGAACAACATTCACTTAGGATATAGAGATGCGAGGAGTTTACACTCAGGAAAGTTTGAGATTTGAAATCCCCGGAATGCGAAGTTTCATTAACCGTTGGATCTAGAGATCAAACAATGACGATTAGATCGTGGCAGACCACATCAGCAAGGACATGTGACAGACTACGTCAGCAAGGACACGTGGTGCAATCAGACAATGACAAGTGTCAAGTTGATTCGGCATTTCAGGTACGTGGAAATCACAAATCCGAGTGACATGTGGCAGCTGCTCGGCTCATGACATGTCATCGAGTGACGTAAGAGTTACGTCACTCTGGGAGTTTTGCTTCGATATTTTTACACCAGTACTCACCCAAAGACCCGAAGTTCCGAAGGTCGAAGTCCTGGAGCAGAGGATAGTCGTTGGATTAAAGAGGACACGCGTCAGTGGATTGTCAAATCCGGGAAAAAGCAAAGGAAGGATGAACGAGAGTTTGAGAATTGTATCTCTGAAGTCCGGAGACACGAAGGAGATCTCGACCATTGATCTGAGAGGGACACGTGTCGTTGGATCGTGGACTCTGGGTGAAATTCTTCGGGGGCAAACCAGAACTTGAGAATTGAAACTCCCGGAGCCCGGATCGCGAAATCGATCTCGTCCATTGGTTTGGAGGGACACGTGTCATCTGATCGTTGAGACCAAGGATTGTGCGTGGACAAAGGAAAGAAGGTAGAGTCGTCAATTGAAGAGAACAGATATGAACCGTTCGTTCAAGAGCACCGTCAAGATTGTAAGATAGACGGTCGTGCTCCATTGCGGGGCCATAACATGCTCTGGCCTTAATTTTTCGTAAGCGAGCCGCAATCGAAACCACGATTTTTGGAGAAAGGATGTGTGGAGGCTCATGTTGAATTGCGGGGCGAAAATCAATTTGTTCTAAGCCACCTTTGGATGCACCTGCAATCTCTTCGTCACATGAAGCTCATAGCCCAAGGTCATATCGTGAAATGGAGCCAACACTCACTAGACAAAAATCGGGAAGCGCCTTTTGAATAAGCGTTTGGTCACTGTCGGTGGTCATGCGAAGGAAGGGGATAGAAGTCAAAGAAGCCATAGTTGACTGGTTGTAACTGATAGAGAAGATGAAGAGTCTTGACTGCCAGAGAAGCTAAGGAATCTCAGAATAACGACCACTGATGATGAACTCACAAGGAACAAAACCACCAAAGAAGATGAAGAGTTGCCATGATCATCAGGAGATGACTCGACGTAAGAAAAGCATGCAGAATATAGAAGTGAACGTATTTATGCTATCGAGCTATGCAGGAGTGAGGAAGAGTTGTAGTGAACAACCTGTAGGGAAAAACAATGACGTTGTAAAGAGCATGCAGAGGCATTGCGCATGATGGAGGCAGAAGGTGCACAAAGAGTATAAAAATGCAGAACATAGAAGGGATGGGTGATATTGTTGAGTGTGATTCATGTGGGGAGAAGCATGCAGTGTGCAGGAGCTGAAGCGAAGAAGAAGCAAGGAAAAAAAACGCATATCTGAGAGAAGAACAGAAAGCGCAGTAGACGCGAGGAGAGAGACACCAATGCAAGCAGAGCAGAGTAGTGTAGCAGAACTGTGATGAGACTGGTAAGCCATAGATAAATGTTGTATCACTGTGATAAATTTGTAAAAAGCAAAGATTTATATTTCAGGGTGGTAGGGAGGTGCTTGGGAGGATTAGTGTTCTCAGAGTTTCAAGTGGGTGCTTGAACACAGGGAGTTGTAGCTTCCATCTGGTTGCAACCAGAAAATCCAGGGTGGCAGGGTGGTGCAAGGGAGCACTATTGTTCTCTGTTATACAGGCTGGTGCCTGTGTGACTGGAAGTTGGTGCTTCTATCCAATTGGTGCTGGAACACTCAGTGAGTTGGTGCTTCCTTCTAGTGGGTGCTAGAGAAACCATAGAGTTGGTGCTCTCAACAAGTTGTTGCTTGTAAAACAGAGGTTGTAGCCTCAAGAGGAGTTGGAGCTCATAAGAATGATAATGTAAAGAAAATAAAGATTACTTATCATATCAAGAAGAAGAGGTTTTTCCCTTTATGGGTTTCCTCAGGAAATATCTGTCTCTGTATATTTCATGTGTGTGATTGATGTTTAATATTATATTGCTTACTTCCCTGGATCATTGTGATCGTCATTAAGTGTTTTGTAAAGAGTTTAAAATGAGCATAATTGTTTAAGCACAGTAACAACTGATTCACCCCCCCCCCTCTCAGTTGTCCAACAATTGGTATCAGAGCAGGTTCCTTTTATTTAAAGGTAGATCAATAAGCTTAAACATGTCAAGACGTGAAGGAACTTCAACCAATAAGGCCCCTCTGTTCAATGGAACAAACTTTGTGTTCTGGAAAGCTAGGATGAGAACCTACATAATGGCTTTAGATGCAGATGTCTGGGATGTGGTAGAGACTGGTTATGTAAAGCCGGTTGTACTAGCTAATAAGGATGACAAGCTAGAATTCAACTTCAACGCTAAGGCTATGAATGTTATTCTGAGTGGGCTGGCAGAAGCAGAATTTGTAAAAGTTATGCACTTAGAAATTGCCAAAGACATGTGGGACAAACTCATTAGCAGTTATGAAGGTAATGAGAAGGTAAAGGAAGCCAAGCTTCAAACCTACAAATTACAATTTGAACAACTAAAGATGAAAGAGGATGAAACTATTGGGAAGTACTTTCTAAGAGTTGAAGAACTAGTGAATGTCATGAAGAGTCTCGGTGAGAAGTTTGAAGACGTAGTTTTAGTCCATAAGATTTTAGGATCTTTGCCAGATAGGTTCAACCCAAAGGTCTCTGTTATAGAAGAACTTAATGATCTAAAAACTCTGGCTTTTGATCAACTTCTAGGAACATTGACTGCATATGAAATGAGGATAGGTAAAGATAAATCCACTTCTAGAGAAGCATCATTTAAATATGATAAGAATGAGGATTATGAGCCTGATGAAATTGAAGCAAAATTTGTGGGAAGACTAAAGAAAGGATCAGACAAGTACCAAGGCAAATTTCCCTTCAAATATTTTAACTATGGAAAGATAGGTCACTTTGCATCTAAGTGTCCATAGAAGAAGCAAGATCAGAATTCTGAAAAAGAAAAGAAGTTCAAACCCAAGAGATTTGGTAAAAAGAAAAGTTTATGTGTAAACAATGATGACTCTTCAGAAGACACAGATAGTGACTCCTCGTGTGAAGATAAGTTTAATGACTTTATGCTTATGGCCCAAGAGGATTATGATAATAAAATCACAGGAACTAATGTTGACAATGAAGAAGCAATGGTTGACTTGGAAGGAGAATTGATCAATGCTCTAGAAGAAATTGCTAGACTCATATATAAGAAGAAAAATCAAAACCAATTGTTGATACAGTTTGAGAAAAACAATAAAGAACCTAATGAAAACTTTGCTCGGCTAAAAGTGGAATTAGAAAAGGCAAAGAAAATAGAGGACATTCTGAAACAACAGTTATCAAAAAAGAAACCAAGATGTGAAGCCTTGGAAGAAGAGGTAGTAAAAACCAGAAAAGAGATGGAGAGGTTTAAAACATTGCATCTTCAAAACCTTCCAAGCATTAAAGCCACAACAGAACTAAACGACATTATGAGCAAATAGAGATCTTCGTTGTTGAAGACTGGTTTAGGTTATGTAAATGGTTCAAGCAGCAAAGAGCTAGAAAGCAAAGAGCCAGTAAAGATGATCAAGTTCCAAGTCAGCAGACAATCAGACCATGAGAGTACTATGTCACCTAAAGCCAATAAAGACGGCCTAATAAAAAACAAAGAGATAAGAAGATGGAACAACAAATGCTAAGAAGAAGGCCATCCTTCAGGTACCAAAATTTATTTCATGGCTACTATTTTTACTGTTCTAATTTTGGTCATAAGATTGTAAACTGTCAAATTAAGTTAAGAGACATGCAACTGAGGAGGTCAAGAAATAGACAATCTTTACAACATAGAACTAAGCAGCCAATGAATAGACAATGTAGCACCAATCACTTTGACCTACTGAACAATGAGCTCGAATGTTATAACTGCCATAACTTCGGCCACAAAGCTGCAAACTGCCATTTGAAGAAGTACAAGGCGGATCCAAGGATAAATCCTTTAGCTAGAAATGTCAACACGTGGAAAAAGAAAGACAATGAAAAATGTGGTCTAGTACTTTCAGCTCAAAAACAAAAAGACCCTTGGTTTATAGACAGTCGATGTTCCAAGCACATGACTGGAGACAAGGATAAGTTTATGTCTATAAGTAAAAGCAAAACATGAAATGTAACCTTTGGAAATGATGAACGAGGTAAAATCCAAGGTAAAGGGATGGTGAGTTTGAGTAATAGTAAAGGAAAGCCCAGGATGTTCTGCTTGTAGATGGGCTGAAACATGATTTTCTCAGTGTAAGTCAAATGTGTGACAGAGGATGTGAAGTGGTGTTCACTTCCAAGGATTGTAAGATAAATTCTGTAAACTCAGGACAAGTGGTGGCTGAAGGCATAAGGACATAAAATAATGTATATGTGCTGAAAGAAGATAAAGAAGAGTGTCATCTAAGCAAACATGTTATGGCATAGGAGACTTGGACATCTAAACTTTGACCACTTAATCAAGCTCAAAAAACTTGAGGCATTAAAAGATCTTCCAAGAATATCAAAGCCACAAGACTCTGTGTGTAAACCCTGCCAAGTAGGAAAGCTAACCAAGACACAATTTAAATCCAAGAGCTCTACTTCAATAGGGAAACCACTCCGATTAGTTCATATGGATTTATGTGGACCATCAAGATAGGAAGGCATAGGGAAGGAAAACTACTTTATGTTGATCATTGATGATTACTCCAGACTTACTTGGGTTTCTTTTCTCAAAGAAAAAGCCAAAGCATTTGAGAAATTTAAAATATTTAAGGCTTTAACTGAGAATCAAATAGGCAAGAGGTTAAAGGCAGTACGATCAGACAGAGGAGGAGAATTTATGTCAAGTGAGTTCAAGGAAATCTGTGATAAACATGGGATCAAGAGAGAATACACAATCCCAGGAACTCCACAACAAATTGGAGTAGTTGAGAGGCAAAACATAACAGTTCAGCAAATGGCTAGGTCAATGATGAATGAAAAGAACATTGGTCAAACTTACTGGGTAGAAACAATACACATAACAATCCATATTCTTAACAAGGCCCACCTTGGACCACATAGTGACAAGACACCTTATGAACTATCGTATGGAAGACCTGCTTCAATCAAACACCTCAAAGTCTTTGGGAGTAAGTGCCACATAAAAAATAATAATGAAAACCTTGGCAAGTATGATGACAGGGTTGATGAAGGCATATTCTTAGGATATGCTACCAATAGTAAAGGATATAGATGCTTTAATAAAAGATTACATAAATTAGTTGATTGCATTGATTTAAAGGTTGATGAAGGAGTCCCAGAAAGAGAGGTGAGCAATATTGAGCCTACTACAGAGGATATAGATGAAATGAAAGATGAACATGTCCAAGAATCAGATGGAGAAGAGACACCCAGACAAGAAGAGTCGGGACAACAATCAACATCAAATCCTTCCTCCAGAATTACTCAAAAGAATCATCCTGAAAGTCAGATAATTGGTGAGAAAGACAATGGTGTACAAACCAGGAGAAGGATAATAAAAGACACTGAGCAATCACATATGGCCTTCATATCCATGGTGGAACCCAAGAACTTCAATGAATCCAATGAAGATGTAAATTAATTAAAATCAATGAATGAGGAACTGGACCAGATTGAAAAGAATGACACTTGGGAACTCATTCCTAGGCCAGCAAATAAAAATGTAATAGGATCCAAATGGGTCTACAAAAATAAGATGAATGAGCAAGGAAATATTATAAGAAATAAGGCTAGATTGGTCTGCAAAGGATATGCTCAAATAGAAGGACTGGACTTTGATGAAACATTTGCACATGTAGCAAGATTAGAAGCTATTAGAATGTTTCTTTCCTATGCTTGTCATAAATAGTTTAAAGTCTACCAAATGGATGTCAAGCCAGCTTTTCTAAATGGAGATCTAAAAGAAGAAGTCTATATGGAACAAGTAGAGGGTTTCCAATTGTCAAATAACCTTGACTTTGTTTGCAAGCTGAAGAAAGCCTTATATGGGTTGAAACAAGCTCCTTGTGCCTGGTATCACAGACTGGATACGTATCTACAAGACAAAGGGTTCAAGAGAGGAAAAATTGACAACAATCTATATATCAAAACAGAGGGGGAACTATCATTTTTTCTTGGCCTACAAATTACTCAGAGGTCTGAAGGAATATTTTATTCTCAAGAAAAATATCTAAGAGAAATGTTGAAAAGGTTTCAAATGGAAGATTCTAAACCTATGAGCACACCTATGGTCACTGGATGTAAGTTAAGCAAGGATGATGATTCACCTGATGTTGATCAAAGTTCATATAGGTCTACGATAGGAAGCCTATTGTACATCACAACATCCCATCCACACATAATGCATGTTGTTTGCATGGTAGGGAGGTATCAGGCTGCACCTAAACAAAGTCATTTGTTAGATGTCAAAAGAATATTCAGATATTTGAAAGGAACAATGGACTATGGCCTATGGTATCCTAGAAATCAGAATTTTCAACTATCAGTCTATTCAGATGTTGATTGGGCTAACTACATGGATGAAAGGAAAAGCACGAGTGGAGGTGCATTCTTCTTAGGAGATTCCCTTATATCACGGTTGAGCAAGAACCAAGGTTCCATTTCCTTATCAACTATAGAAGATGAATACATTGCAGCTGCCACATGTTGTACCCAAGTATTGTGGATGATTCAGACACTTGCAAACTTGGAGGTAAAATATACTGCACCAATCCCAATTCATTGTGATAATACCAGTGCAATCAGTCTGTCAAAGAACCTTGTATTTCACTCCAAGACCAAGCATATAGCCATCAAGTATCACTTCTTGAGGGAACAGGTGACCAACATTGTTGTTGCTTTGCATTATATTTCATCCAAAGATCAGATTGTTGATATCTTCACTAAACTGCTTGCAAAAGCTCAGTTTGAGTATCTACGCCAGAAGTTGGACGTGACCCCATTATCAACCTAAGAGGGTCCATCCTATCAGGGGGAGTATGTATTGGTTGAATATCTGATACCTCCGATAAGTACTGCAACAGCTCAGGGGGAGCATGTTTTCTTTGACATTGATGTCAAGCGAGGAGAAAAGGTGTGGTCTGGATGCTATAGTTGGAGAATAGCGCAGCCTTCGCAGCCTTTTAGGGTTGCCATCAATGCCAAAGGGGGAGATTGTTGGCATGTTTACAGGCAGAGTGTGCTTGTCATTGATGGCAAGATTAGAGTGTGCATCGATGGAAAAACAGGAACAACGTAAGCTCAGGTGAAGAAGCAAACAATATGCAGAGATCAAAGCTCAAGAGAGATAGCATTCTGAGATGCGCAGATGAGATCCCATACATCAAGGCTCGCAGAAGGATCAAAGGTCGTGGCCTTTGACACTTAGATATTTGAGAAAGCCAAAGCCCAGGAGGAGGAGCAACAGTGGTCGTTGGATCACCAATCTTGAATACCCAATGTTTGTTAGATCAGAGTCCAGTGACCAGAGGAAGCGCAGAGGAGAAGTAAAAATCTGATCCTTTGGATCTAAGCGTCGAGGACCAACGGTCGTTGGATCTAGTATAACTGCAAAGAGGATAATGGCCGAGAGCCATCGTCCAACTACATGAAATGTGAAACCACGATGAGATCTGAACCGTTGGATCCAGAGGACACATGGCGAGAGATCAACATTTCGTTGACTCGCGAATTGGAAAATTTAAAGGTGAGTAGTCCTCCAACTTCGCGAAACGTGAAGTCCTGATAAGATCCAGATCGTTGGATCATAGAGTGTTGTGGGCCATTGATCTGGAGCAAGTTTCGGAAAATCGGGAGTCGAGAGAAGGGAGCTAAGTAGTCCTCCAACTTCGTGAAACGCGAAGTCCCGATAAGATCTGGACCGTTGGATCATAGAGGGTTGTGGGCCATTGATCTAGAGTATTTCAGATATCGGGATTTGGAAGAGTCAGGGTTGGTTCACGTTCAAACGCCCGACACACGGAGTAGCGATTTGATCATAGTCGTTAGATCAATTTCAAGTGGAAGGACATGATAAGATTGCAAAGTCGCATCACAGAAAGATCGATCCATCGATCCAAGATCCTGATCAAATGAACAACATTCACTTCGGATATAGAGAAGCGAGGAGTTTACACTTAGGAAAGTTTGAGATTTGAAATCCCCGAAATCTGAAGTTCCATTAATCGTCGGATCTGGAGATCATACAATGATCGTTAGATCATGGTAGAACATGTCAGCATACCACGTCAGCAAGGACAAGTGACATACTACATCAGCAAGGACACGTGGCACAATCAAACAATGACAAGTGTCAAGTTGATTTGTCATTTCAGGTATGTGGAAATCACAAATCCGAGTGACACGTGGTATCTTCTCAGCTCATGACATACCATCGAGTGACACAAGAGTTACGTCACTCCGGGAGTTTTACCACCAGTACTTGCCCAAAGACCCGAAGTCCCGAAGGCCGAAGTCTCGGAGCGGAGGATAGTCGTTGGATTAAAGAGGACACACATCAGTGGATTGTCAACTCTAGGAAAAAGCAAATGAAGGATGAACGAGAGTTTGAGAATTGATATCTCCGAAGTCCGGAGACACGAATGAGATCTCGACCATTGATTTGAGAGGGACACACGTTGTTGGATTATGGACTCCAAGTGAAATGCTCTGGGGGAAAATGAGAACTTGAGAATTGAAACTCTCGTAGCCCGCATCACGAAATCGATCTCATCCATTAGTTTGGAGGGACACATGTCATTTGATCGCTGAGACCAAGGATTGCGTGTGGACAAAGGAAAGAAGGTAGAGTCGTCGATTGAAGAGGACAGATCTGAACTATCCATTCAAGAGCACCGTCAAGATCGTAAGATCGACGGTCGTGCTCCATTGTGGGGCCAGAACGTGCTCGGGCCTTAATTTTTTGTAAGTGGGCCGCAATATAAACCACGGTTTTCGGAGAAAGGACGTGTGGAGGCTCGTGGTGAATTGCGGGGTGAAAATAAATTTGGTCTAAACCACCTTTGGACGTGCCCGCAATCGCTTGGTCACATGAAGCTCATAGCCCAAGGTCATATCGTGAAATGGAGCCAGCGCTCACTAGACATAAATCGGGAAGCGCCTTTTGAATAAGCGCTTGGTCACCACCTGTGGTCATGCGAAGGAAGGGGCTAGAAGCCAAAGAAGTCATAGTTGACTAGATGTAACTGACATAGAAGACGAAGAGTGTTGACTGCCAGAGAAGCTAAGGAATCTCAACATAATGACCACTGATGATGAACTCATAGGGAACACAACCACCAGAGAAGATGAAGAGTTGCCATGATCATCAAGAGATGACTTGATGTGATAAAAGCATGCCAAACAGAGAAGTGAAGGTATTTCTATTGTCAAGCTATGCAGGAGTGAGGAAGAGATGAAGTGAACAACCTATAGGGCAAAACAATGATGTTGTAAAGAGCATGCAGAGGCATTGCGCATGATGGAGGCAGAAGGTGCACAGAGAGTATAAAAACATAGAATAGAGAAGAGATGGGTGTTGATGTTGAGTGTGATTCATGCTGGGAGAAGCATGCGGTGTGCAGGAGTTGAAGCACAGAAGAAGCAAGGAACATAAACATATATCTGAGAGAAGAACATAAAGCGCAACATACGCAAGGAGAGAGGCATTGATGCAGGCAGAGTAGAGCAGTGTAGCAGAACAATGCTGAGACTGGTAAGCCATAGATAAATGTTGTATCACTGTGATAAAGTTGTAAAAAGCAAAGATTTATATTTCAGGGTGGTAGGGAGGTGCTTGGGAGGATTGGTGTCCTCGGAGTTTCAAGTGGGTGCTTGAACACAAGGAGTTGTAGCTTCCATCTGGTTATAGCCAAAAAATCCAGGGTGGCAGGGTGGTGTAAGGGAGAACTATTGTTCTCTGTTATACAGGTTGGTTCCTGTGTGACTGGAAGTTGGTGCTAGAATATTCAGGGAGTTGGTGCTAGAGAAACCAGAGAGTTGGTGCTCTCAACAAGTTGTTTCTTGTAAAACAGAGGTTGTAGACTCAAGAGGAGTTGGAGCTCATAAGAATGATAATGTAAAGAAAATAAAGATTACTTATCATATCAAGAAGGAGAGGTTTTTCCATTTATGGGTTTCCTCGAGAAATATCTGTCTCTGTATATTTCATGTGTGTGATTGATGTTTAATATTCTATTGCTTACTTCCCTGCATCATTGTGATCGTCATTAAGTGTTTTGTAAAGAGTTTAAAATGGGCATAATTGTTTAATCATAGTAACAACTGATTCACCCCCTCCCCTCTTAGTTGCCCAACATTTCCACCCAACCGTAGGCTCAGAGGCATTCATTCTTAGCACTTTGGCCACCCCCATGCCAAGCAATGATATCACTAGGAAATCTATGCCATTTCTCGGAGACCTTATCTCTGTCACAACATCCCTACGAGGTTTATCAAATGCTTCCTCAACATCAAGCTTCCAGACTTCCTCTTTTCTTCTGCATATCTGGGTCATGTGTTCCCCTCTGTGCATGTGCTCTTGTCTGGTGTCTCTCCCGCTCTCTACAGAGCCTCACGCGCGTGCCTCCTCTCAAACTATATGCGCATGTATTATTTTTCTGCCTGCCTTTCCCTAGATGGTTCTCGACCTATCATGTTCCTTCTGTCAGAAGGAAACTCGGGTCAGCCTGGGTCTACAAGACTCTCTAGTACTTTGGGCTGATAGCCTCCTATCTCCTCAACTAGACCATGCTTCCATTCATGGGGGTGGTTGAGTATTCAACCACCAGTCCTTCCTTCATTAACAGATTCCTCTCCTTGGGATCTGGAGGGGACTTATTATTCCCGACAAGGGGAAATTTGGGGTCATTTGACATAAGGAACCCTCTCTTATAGTTTTCCCATTCTTTTCTCTAGTGATATCACAACTAGTACTTCAAGGCTTCACCCCCCACAGTCAGTTATTGGAAATTCAAAAAATAATACATTTACAAAAAAATAGGGGTGTTACGGATTTTACAATTAAATTAGCAATTAGCCTTGAAGTTGTAAAGTAATACTATTGGAAAAGATATTTAGTGAAGTGTATCATATAATTTATGTCTTGAAAATAAGTGTAGTTAGATAATTGATTTTGAAAAGTTTTTTTTCTTAATATAATTGATTGAATGAGAACATAAAAGCAACACATTGAAGCTCGATGGTTAGCTTGAATGGTTGAGAGTTGTGAATATCAAGTAGAAGGTCTCAAGGTCAAATCCTAGGGTTGGTTGCCTTTGCATATGTGGAGCCTCACTTAATGTCCCTACCGAGTCAACTTGTACCATCCTCAAAATGATGAGAATGGAAAGTGCAAATGTATTTTCCAAAAGAAAAAAGAAAAAAACACATTAAAATTACACTATAAAAACATGCTCTCTTCAATATGAAGAGACTAGTGGTAATTCATGTTAAAGGGTGACAATAGTAAGTTATCTTATATTGCTAAAATGACTATACATTTTTCAAGGGTGACAAACATGATAGG
>ML805101.1:141712-152228 GCA_009831015.1 Picea engelmannii | reverse complement strand
AAAATTACACTATAAAAACATGCTCTCTTCAATATGAAGAGACTAGTGGTAATTCATGTTAAAGGGTGACAATAGTAAGTTATCTTATATTGCTAAAATGACTATACATTTTTCAAGGGTGACAAACATGATAGGTACTGATGTAGGAGCATCGTAAGCAGCCAGCCGAGCAAGCAACATAAAGGCGGAAGACAACTGGAAAAACACCAGCGCACGTTTTTGAAATGTTTTGAAAAATTAATGAAGCGGATATTAATGTGATAGCTGGGGGAAGCATGCTTACATTTATATCTTAGATGTTGTAAACAGATCTTGAGCACTGCTCTCATCTGTAGAATGTAAAGGCATTTATACGTAATTAATGAAAGTAGGTAGATTTGAATTCATAGATTAGACAGTTTAGAGAGTAGGAGGGAGGACGGATATAGACACCCTCACCCTTGTATCATTGTAACAATAGATGATTTGTCAGAATTCATAAGCTATAGAGTTGTAGCAGAGAGTGGTAGAGAAGAACCCATGTACATGAGCACTTGAGTTAATATATGAATCTTTGACTCAATTTTCATGGTGTTGTGATGCTTACTGTTTACATTTGTTGAATGGTATGTTTATAGTTGTTTTGTTTCTTTGTTATGCATTTGTTTCAATGTTGTGTTATGTGTGATTTCATGTTGAATGTATGAAGTCTAAGAGAGGAGAAGAATGAGTTTCAATTGTTTCTCTTCCTGAGAATTCTTGCAAGGAGTGCAGTGAACATCCGCAAGGTGTGCGTTGACGAGGGTCTGAGTTTTATCTCAGAAAGATCAGGAGAGATATCGTTGTTCTCATACATGAAGTGCAGGTGAAGCACATAGCTGTGCAAGGTGTGCGCAGGCCAGTTGAAACCTTGAATTTTAAAAATCCAGAAGGAAGGTTGAAGGACCACTGTTGCAAAGAGTGCACAGGGTCGGAGATCCAAATAACCAGAGGATATTTGAAGGTTTGCCGCAAGGAGTGCGAGCATGGATCATCTTGGAAGCTTGAGTTTATAAGTAAAAGCTCAAGAGGGATAACACCTTTGAACACTTCAAAGGAAGACGCAGATCGAACCACTTCAAAGGGAGACAAAGGTCGAAATCGTCTCATAGAAGTTAAGTTCAGGAGGGAGAACACCGAGTCATTTGGACATAAGTCATTAAGGAGTGCATCTGGTGGTCAGAATTCTCTGTGGAGAACTCACGAAGTTGCGAGGACCGTAGGATCCAGAGGAGCTGCAAGGTGGTTAGGAGTTGGACGAATCCGCCACCCTGACTTCAAGAATCAATGTGGACCGTTGATGTGGTCTGTCTGAGCTGTCAAATCATTTCGGGAATTCGGGACCCATAGGTTTGGAGTGCAGGTCAAAACCCTTGGTCACTCAAACTCCCAGTTCGCGAAAGGGATACCAGCAGGGGAATTTCAGAATTTTGGTATTTCAGAGTTCGGCATACCGGAAATCTCGATGACAAGGAAACCGAGACCCTCTGCATTGAAAAGCCCAAAGTCATGAAACGCGAAGTATCCTTGAAGGGCATTTCGGCATTTCGAGGATTGACGTTTTGGTATTTTCGTTGACAAGGAGTCGGGGCACTTTACATTGAAAACCCCGAAGTCGTGAAACATGAAGTATTTTTGAAGTGGTGTTTCGGCATTTCGGGGTTCGGGAAACCGAGAAGGTAGTGATTTGGAATCGAGAGTTTCAAACTCCCGGTACATGAAATCCCGAAAAGGGGTCGCTATTTCGGAATTCGGGAATTGGTGCGACAAGTGAGTTGGGATCGAGAATCGTGAACTCCTAGTACGCAGAGTCCCGAAAAGCCATCGATCGCGCATTCCATGGGACGTTGAGTCATTTCGACGTTCCGACATTTCATAATTCGAGGAATCATAAGGTAAGAGGAACGATTGTTGGGTCATTCGCTCAAGTCCTGAAAAGCCGAATTTAGTGGCAATAAGTGGTGAGTATTGGAGCGGTCAACCCTCGTTGACAATTCGCATTTCGGAAATTGTCATGAGCTGTGGGATATATCGGGACTCTTCAACTCCCGAAACCCGAAGTCCTTTGTGGCTCAAACAAAGGGTTTGATTAACCCTTGGCGTGGTTTTAGTGAAGATCCTGTGTGGATCTCAGCCCGAGGGCAAGGGGGTCTGCGTCAGTTGTGGTATCAGAGCTCAGAATAAATTCTTTTCTTTCTGTAGTAGAGAGAAGGGAGAAATTTTACAGCCATGCCACCGAGAAGAAGAGACAAGCAAATACCTGATCCAACAGAGGAAAGAGAAATTCCAAGAAGAAGAGACAGGCAAATACATGATCCAGTAAGGGAAAGAGAGATGCGTGAATTACGTGTCAGCCTTGATGCTATGGAGACAACACAGAGGCGCACAGTTGACGCTGGGGATATCAGCGAGGCTGAAAGGGAAAACGAAGGAGAAGAAGTTGCAGTCGAAGATGTTGTAGAAGAACGCCTATTAAGGGTTGTTGCAAGGATAGGTGCTAGAGCAAAAATGGACATTCCAGTGTATGAGGGAAACTTGGATGTTGAAGAACTTCTAGATTGGATTAGAGCTCTAGATAAATACTTCGACTATGAGGATGTCGAGGAAGATAAGAAAGTCAAACATGTTGTTACTAGACTTAAAGGGCATGCAACACTATGGTGGGATGAACTGCAGGCTGACAGACGCTGCAAAGGCAAGCAGAAAATCAAAAGTTGGGATAGAATGGTTGCAAATATGAAAGCCAAATTTATACCCAAGGATTATCAAATCACTCTGTTTCAAAGGATGCAAAATTTGAGACAGAAGTTGATGTCAGTGAAGGAATACACTGAAGAATTCTACAGGATAAACATTAGAGCAGGTCATCGGGAAAGCGATGATGAAAAGGTTGCTAGGTACATGAATGGTTTGTGATATGACATTCAAGATGAGATGAGCATGATGACCATTCAGACTGTGGAAGATGCTTATCAGATGGCTCTGAAAGTTGAAGAGAAGCTGAGTCGGAAGCAAGGTCAAAGAGGCCGAGGCAGAAGTCAAAGTAGAGGCAAAACAGTTGCCCAAGATAGAACTTAGAGACCTAAAGAAGAGGGAAAGAAACCTCAACCTCAACCTGAAAGAGGAGAAAGCTCACAAGGAAGGCAGTATGCTGATAGAAGTACCTTTCCTCTAGCCAGAGGAAGAGGAAGAGGCAGAGGAGGTGAAGTGAAATGCTTTGTCTGTGGAAAAATCAGACATAAATCCTATGAGTGTCCAGATAGGAAGAAAGATGGTGGTGAAACTCACATTGCCGAAGCTCAAGGATGGAATGTTGAGGCAGAAGATGCTGAGGGCGGAAGATCTTTGATGATGAGGAAAGTTCTCTTGAAGCCGGAGAAGGAGGCAGAGAACCCAGCCCAAAGAAACAGTTTGTTTCAGACTGCCTGCAAAACTGAAGACAGGGTATGTAAGGTCATAGTGGACAGCGGTAGCACAAACAATCTCGTATCTACAGAGATGGTAGAAAAGATGGAGTTGGAAACTGTTGTACATCCAAGCCCATACATAGTTTCGTGGCTACAAAAAGGATATAAGGTAAATGTCACTAAACAATGTTTAGTTTAATTTAAAATAGGAGGATATAAAAATGAAATATTATGTGATGTCATTCCCATGGATGTTTGTCATCTATTGTTGGGTAGACCATGGAAATATGATAGAAACGTAGTTCATGATGGGAGAAAGAACACATACACCCTGGAGAAAAATGGTGGGACTCACATGTTGCTGCCAATTAAGGATAAAGAGGTGAAAACATAAATGAGCAACATTGTACTTCTCATGAGTGGGAAGGAACTTCTTGATGAGGTTAAGAAGTAGGAAGACACACAATTTATTGTGGTCAGGAAGCCCAATTTTTTTTTGACTAGTACAAGGATGGATGATTTACCAAAAGAGATCCAGGAGTTGCTGGGAGAGTTTGTTGATATAGTAGTGGATGAAATACCTTGTTCGTTGCCACCTATCAGGAGTATAAGTCATCATATCGATCTTATACATGGATCCAGCTTACTGAACAAAGCAACGTACAGGTTGACGCCGCAGGAAAATGAAGAAGTTAAGAGATAGGTCCATGACTTAATGGACAAAGGATTGATTCGAGAAAGCTTGAGTCCATGTGTTGTTCCGACAGTGCTTAGCCCAAAGAAAGATGGAGGCTGGAGAATGCGTACAGACTCAAGGGCAATCAATAAGATTACCATCAGATACATATTTCCATTGCCAAGGATGGACGACTTGACGGATTGCTTGAGTGGAGCAAGATTTTTTTCAAAGATTGATTTGAAAAGCGGATATCATCAAATTCGAATGAGAGAAGGTGATGAATGGAAGACAACATTCAAGATGAATGAGGGGCTGTATGAATGGCTTGTCATGCCATTTGGCTTAACGAATGTGCCCAGTACTTTCATGAGGTTGATGAATGAAGTCCTGAAGGATTTCATAGGGAAATTCGTCATTGTATATCTTGACGATATATTAATTTTCAACAAGACAGAAGTATAACACTTAAATAATTTAGTTGCAGTAATGAGGAGATTACAACAAGAGAAATTGCTGATCAATATGAAGAAATCGTCATTTATGAGGACATAACTCATTTATTTGGGTTTTTTAATCTCTGCAAATGAGCTGAAAATGGATCTAGAAAAGATAAAGGCAATTAAGAATTGGCCATCGCTGAAGAGTATATTTGAAGTACGAAGCTTCCATGGTTTGGCTAGCTTCTACAGGAAATTCATCCGAAACTTCAATGGAATTAGCGCACCGATGATGGATAGGGTGAAGAAAAGACATAAATCTTTTCATTGGACGGAGGAAGCAGAGAAGAGTTTCAATCTGCTGAAGAAGAAGATCATTGAGCAACCAATTCTGGTTTTGCTAGATTTTAGCAAGACATTCCAGGTCAGGTGTGACATGAGTGGATTTGCAATTGGAGCGGTCTTGAGCCAAGACGATCGACCGGTCGCATATTTCAGTGAAAAACTGAATGAAGCAAAGGAATTCAGAGTCAAGACTTTGGGTTTTGATAACCTCAAAGAAATGTACAGGGATGACCCAGATTTTAAAGAGGTATATGAAGCATCTGAGAATCCAATTCTCAGGGACAGAGGCCAATGGACTGAATACATGATCTAGGATGGATTATTGTTAAGGGGAAATCAGCTATGTATTCCAAAATGCTCCACGAGGGAGAATCTGCTGAAGGAAAAACACAATGGAGGATTGGCCGGACATTTCGGTCATGACAAGACTTTCTCAAAGTTGAATGGCTCATATTTTTTGCCAGGGATGAGGACAGATGTCAAGAAATTTGTGGATAGGTGCAGGATTTGTCAGCACACGAAAGGAAAAAGGCAGAACACAGGGTTATACCAACCATTGCCCATACCTGAAAGGTCATAGGACGCAGTGAGCATGGATTTCATATTGGGACTACTAAGGACTCAGAGAGGATATGATTCGATCTTTGTGGTAGTCGTCAGATTTACAAAAATGGCACATTTCATACCATGCCAGAAAACCAGTGACGCAACTCATATTGTGAACCTGTTTTTCAAGGAAGTCGTCAGACTTCATGGCTTGCCAAAGAGTATCTCGTCTGATTGAGATACCAAGTTCATAGGGCATTTCTGGAGGACCTTATGGAAGAAGTTGGGGACAAGTTTGTCTTTTAGCTCAGCATATCATCCTCAGACGGATGGACAGATAGAAGTCGTGAACATGAGCTTGGGAGATTTGTTAAGAAACTTAGTGACTGAACACCACAGTCAGTGGGATCACATTCTGCCACAGGAGGAATTCGCTTACAATGATTCACTCAATAGAAGCACAGGGTAGAGTCCATTCCAGATTGTATATGGAATGCAACCAAGAGGAGTTTCTGAATTGAATTAAGAGCAAAATGAATTCAGAAGTGCTAGTGCATAGGACTTTGCAGAAGGAATGAAGGAGCTTCACAGTCGAATTAAGGAACGATTGCAGAGTTCAAGTCAAGAGTACAAACGGAGAGCAGATCAACACAGGCGAGAACTTCAATTTGAAGTTGGTGATCTGATTCTTGCGCATATGAGGAAGGAAAGGTTCCCAAGGGGAACGTATATTAAGCTGAAGATGAAAAAGATTGGACCGTGCAAGGTCATAAGGAAATTTGGAGCAAACACATATGAAATTGAATTACCCGATGGGGTCGGAATCTCACCGATATTCAATGTTGCGGATTTGTACCCTTACAGAGTTGAAGAAGCAGGAGCAGAAGATGAGTAGAAAAAAATTCAATCGACAAAACAAATGCCTGTAGCTAAAAAGCCACAGATGGAAAGCATAATTGACAAGAGGATTAGCAGAAAGACCAAGAGAAAAGAGTACTTTGAATACTTGGTCAAATGGAAGGGACATCCAGTTGAAGATGCCAGTTGGGAGAATGAAGCAGAAATTCATAGGAATGGACAGACCGTGCAAGAGATCATGAACAAGAGTTCATGAAAATTTTCAAGCGAGGGAGTATGATGCAGGAGCATCGTAAGCAACCAGCCGAGTAAGCAACATAAAGGCAGAAGACAGCTGAAAAAGCACCAACGCATGTTTTTGAAATGTTTTGAAAAATTAATGAAGCAGATATTAATGTGATAGCTGGGGGAAGCATGCTTACATTTATATCTTAGATGTTGTAAACAGATATTGAGCACTGCTCTCATCTGTAGAATGTAAAGGCATTTATACGTAATTAATGAAAGTAAGTAGATTTGAATTCATATATTAGACAATTTAAAGAGTAGGAGGGAAAATGGATATAGACACGCTCACCCTTGTATCATTGTAACAATAGATGATTTGTCAGAATTCATAAGCTGTAGAGCTGTAGAGAAGAACCCATGTACAGGAGCACTTGAGTTAATATATGAAGCTTTGACTCAATTTTCATGGTGTTGTGATGCTTACTGTTTACATTTGCTGAATGGTATGTTTACAGTTGTTTTGTTTCTCTGTTATGCATTTGTTTCAGTGCTGTGTTATGTGTGATTTCATGTTGAATGTATGAAGTCTAAGAGAGGAGAAGAATGAGTTTCAATTGTTTCTCTTCCTGAGAATTCCTGCAAGGAGTGCAACGAACGTCCGCAAGGTGTGCGTTGACGACCAATGACGAGGGTCTGAGTTTTATCTCAGAAAGCTTAGGAGAGATATTGTTGTTCTCATACATGAAGTGCAGGTGAAGCACAGAGCCGTGCAAGGTGTGCGCATGCTAGCTGAAGCCTTGGATTTTAAAAATCCAGAAGGAAGGTTGAAGGACCACTGTTGCAAAGAGTGCACAGGGTTAGAGATCCAAATAACCAGAGGATATTTGAAGGTTTGTCGCAAAGAGTGCGAGCAAAGATCATCTTGGAAGCTTGAGTTTATAAGTAAAAGCTCAGGAGGGATAACACCTTTGAACACTTCAAAAGAAGAAAGAGATCGAACCACTTCAAAGGGAGACAGAGGTCGAAATCGTCTCATAGAAGTTAAGTTCAGGAGGGAGAACACCGAGTCATTTGGACATAAGTCATTGAGGAGTGCATCTGGTGGTCATAATTCTCTGTGGAGAACTCGCGAAGTCGCGAGAACCATAGGATCCAGAGGAGTTGCAAAGTGGTTAGGAGTTGGACGAATCCACCACCTTGACTTCAAGAATCAACGTGGAGCGTTGATCGTGGTCTGTCTGAGTCGTCAAATCATTTTGGGAATTCGGGACCTGTAGGTTTGGAGTGCAGGTCAAAACCCTTGGTCACTCAAACTCCTGGTTCGCGAAAGGGATACCAGCAGAGGAATTTCAGAATTTCGGTATTTCAGAGTTCGACATACCAGAAATCTCGATGACAAGGAAACCGAGACCCTCTGCATTGAAAAGCCTGAAGTCTCGAAACACGAAGTATACTTGAAGGGAATTTTGACATTTCAGGGATCGACGTTTTGACATTTCCGTTGACAAGGAGTCGGGGCACTTTACACTGAAAACCACGAAGTCGCGAAACGCGAAGTATTTTTGAAGTGGTGTTTCGGCATTTCGACATTTCAGGGTTCGGGAAACCGAGAAGGCAGTGATTTGGAATCGAGAGTTTCAAACTCCCGGTACATGAAATCTCGAAAAGGGGTTGCTATTTTGGAATTCGGGAATTGGTGCAACAAGTGAGTTGGGATCGAGAATCGCGAACTCACGGTATGCGGAGTCCCGAAAAGCCATCGATTGTGCATTCCATGGGACGTTGAGCCATTTCAACGTTCCAACATTTCGAAATTCGAGGAATCATAAGGTAAGAGGAACGATTGTTGGGTCATTCGCTCAAGTCCCGAAAAGCCGAATTTAGTGGCAATAGGTGGTGAGTATTGGAGCTGTCAACCCTCGTTGACAATTCACATTTCAACAATTGTCAAGAGTTGTGGGATATATCGGGACTCTTCAACTCCCGAAACCCGAAGTCCTTTGTAGCTCAAACAAAGGGTTTGATTAACCCTTGGCGTGGTTTTAGTGAAGATCTTGTGCGGATCTCGGCCCGAGGGCAAGGGGGTTTGCATCAGTTGTGGTATCAGAGCTCAGAACAAATTCTTTGCTTTCTGTAGCAGAGAGAAGGGAGAAATTTTACAGCCATGCCGCCGAGAAGAAGAGACAGACAAATACTTGATCCAGTAGAGGAAAGAGAAATGCTGAGAAGAAGAGACATGAAAATACCTGATCCAACAAGGGAAAGAGAGATGCGTGAATTACGTGCCAGGCTTGATGCTATGGAGACAACACAGAGGCACACAATTGACGTTGGGGATATCAGCAAGGCTGAAAGTGAAAATGAAGCTGGAAACGAAGGAGAAGAAGTTGCAGTCGAAGATGCTGTAGAAGAACGCCTATTCAGGGCTGTTGTAAGGATAGGTGCTAGAGCAAAAATGGACATTCCAGTGTATGAGGGAAACTTGGATGTTGAAGAACTTCTAGACTGGATTAGAGCTCTAGATAAATACTTCGACTATGAGGATGTCGAGGAAGATAAGAAAGTCAAACATGCCATTACTAGACTTAAAGGGCATGCAACACTCTGGTGGGATGAACTGCAGGCTGATAGACGCTGCAAAGGCAAGCAGAAAATCAAAAGCTGGGATATAATGGTTGCAAAGATGAAAGCCAAATTTATACCCAAGGATTATCAAATCACTCTATTTCAAAGGATGCAAAATTTGAGACAGAAGTTGATGTCAGTGAAGGAATACATTGAATAATTCTACAGGATAAACATCAGAGTAGGTCATCGGAAAAGCGATGATGAAAAGGTTGCCAGGTACATGAATGGTCTATGATATGACATTCAAGATGAGATGAGCACGATGACCATTCAGACTGTGGAAGATGCTTATCAGATGGCTCTGAAAGCTGAAGAGAAGCTTATTAGATGGACTATGGAAGATGCTTATCAGATGGCTCATTTCAAGGATGGTATCTAAGGTAAACTCTAGATTCTTCATTGAACAATGCCAAGTCAACAACAAGACTTGAAGTCATTACAACAATATACTCAATATGAACTCAACATGTTATTAATGGGAAGAGAACCTAGATGGGGAGGACATCACTCCATCCCACAACCACACGAGCTAGACTGAATTAACCCAATTCTTCAATATTTCTAGCAAGTGACTTTTCCTTCAAAATCTTACAAGACTGTATAATTAATTTAGGAACTAATTGTTTTAGTTGTCCAAAATGAAGCTTTATTATGAGTCTTATCTAGAGTTCTTTAAACAATTCTTTTAAGATTCGCTTACCGCCTCCTTATATTTAATATCTTTGCATCAAGTTAAAATAATAATCTAATTTCATAAATGCATGTAATTGTTTATTGATTTTTTTCCAAATAACATATCTTGTTAATATTAATAACTTTAATTATTTTTAAAATTTAATTTAAAAAAAATAAAATATTTTAATCATACCTATTTAATAATAATAAAATTATTAATAAAATATGATTATAGTTAAATATGTTTTTTTTTTTTTTTTTTAAGTAAGAGGTAAAATTATATTAAAATCCTTCCAGAGTCTGAAACATTGGTCCAAAATACAGCTTGGCCCGGGCTACAGTTGCTGGACTGCCCCATCATGGGGAAACCAGTCCAGCTAGCCCTGCCAGTTCCTTGAGAGTAAGAGTCTAAACTTGATAAAAAGGAGCATTATTTATCCTATAACGGCTAGTATCTAGTAAACAGACATACATTATGATCAGATGGTTGGCTTGTATGTAGGCCAAGTGGCAATTGCGTCGCCTGAGCCCGGTTCTACCTCGATGATAGTAACGCCATAATCCCACGGTTCGGCAGCCTCACGTGTGCTTGCAATGTCCTCGCTGTCGGGCCTGCTTTCCCTCTGCTGCTCTCCAGGTGCTTCTGAAGGCTGCGTGCTGAGTGGTGTCGCTTCAGTATGCTCTGTGTGGCAGGT